>PVHY01003611.1:0-40051 GCA_004024945.1 Uropsilus gracilis | reverse complement strand
GCAGGACTTGAACCGCGATCCCTAGCCCTGGCCACTTCATAGGCTGAAGCTTACAGGCACGAGCCACCGTGCCCGGCCTGGGATGCCTTATTCTTCCTGATATAATTTTAAAGCAGTAGTTTCTCACAGTCTGTGATTTCAGAGAATAAAGTGTTCACTTGTGGCAATTTCCAAACTTTGCATCAGGGTCTCATGAAGATTCAGTCCTCAGTCTTCTGCTCATTTCTCTCTGAGCTCACTTCTTCAGTAATTGCTGGAAATTTTCATCTACAGCCCTGATTTTTTTCACCTGTGGGACATTCCCATCTCTCCAGTGGCTTTCTAGGCCACCTTTGTTCAAGATGCTCTTCCTTAACTTCAAATGTTGCTCAAATTTAGTTTTCCAAAGATGAAATTAGTTGTTTTCTTCCACTTAATACTTAATTCATTACTCAGTTTTCTAGCTTTTATGTCCAGCGTCAGCATGCTCCTATATTCCCTAGCTACAAAAGCTCCAATCATCTGTAACTCTTCATCCCTGTAACATGCAGAAGAGAATCATGATAGTATCCAAAGTTTCTCAGCTTCCATTCTATCATTCCTATTTGTTTCTCAACTCAAAAAATCTGATGAATGATAGATCTAGAGTACTTATTTTCAAATTCTGCTATCTGAAGTAAAGCTTCCAGAGTTCATTTAAGAGATTGCTTGGTGTGGAATGGGAAAGGCGGTGGG
This sequence comes from Uropsilus gracilis, assembly GCA_004024945.1. Lineage (NCBI taxonomy): Eukaryota > Metazoa > Chordata > Mammalia > Eulipotyphla > Talpidae > Uropsilus > Uropsilus gracilis. Next base: position 39,337 of record PVHY01003611.1, on the reverse strand, counting down.
TTGAAATGCCCAGGGTTGAAGCTGTGGGAAACTGCTGCTAAGGCACTCCCTTTGCCTTTCAACTCTTGTCTCTTTCTTCCTCTTGCACAGCAGAATCTAGAAAGTAAGACTTTAGAAAAATGAAATTCAGAAAGGGAAGTATTTTCAAGTCTTCTGCTTTCAGACCTGACATGTAAACTCCTCTGGGCAAGGATCTTATAAAGAAAGCTTGACTCTGCACAGGACCAGGAAGGAGAAAAAAGCTATGTGAAAAAATATTTCCAAAATTGTCTTGTCGATTAGTGAGGCATATCAGGAAATAGTATGTAAGAAATATTTTCACAAGGAAACAAAAGATTGCGGGGAAAAAAAAAACAAACTGATATCAGCTTTCCCCTCCAAATATAAAAATATATACTGAATATTAGTGAAACAGTAAATCCACTTGAGAGTAGAGTTTAAGACTTATTAATATTACTTTTTCTTCCAACAATGTAGTGGTACTTTAACCTATGTAAATTTAGAACATTACGTCTCCACTGTGGAATTTAGCTTTAAAAGATAGTGCTCCAATCATCCATACTTACCTGGATTCATACCATTCTGTTGTCTCTCGAATCTGGCTAGCTCTGTGATTCACTTGTAAACAATATAATATGGCAGAAGTTGACATGGCATGCTATCTGAGATCTCAAGATGAGATGAAACCTTGTTGTTTCCCCTTTGGTGTCTTGGGAGACATGGATTCCAAGGGCTCTGAATCACCATAGAAGCAGACCAAATACCCTAAGAACACTGTACTGTTTGCATGTTGGTGTGCTTTTTAGTAGTTCCAGCTGATCTCAATCTATCAATTATACCATACACCAGATTTGTACGGGAAGCCACCATGAACTGTCCAGACCAGCACACCTACCAGTTGAGTACTGGTAATGTCAATTGACATCTTGAAAGCAGAAGAATCATCTTGCTGAAAATCTGTCAAAATTGCTGACCCTTAAACTCATGAGACTGGAATAAAGTAGCTCTTACGTGTAGTTATTCAGTTTTGAATAAATTTTTACACAGTAATAGATAACTGGAACAATAACATACAATTCGAAGCTTAAATTTCGCAAATAAATTTGTAAGCTGTTATTTATATATAGAAGATATATTAGACTGAACTGTATTTTAGATTAGTTGTAAATACTTGGAGGTGGTTTAAGATCATAACCACTGTTTATAATACTACTATAAGAAAATTTATTCCATATCTAATGTGAAATGATTTTTAAACAGGTATTTATATTATGAAATTATAGTTTTTATCATTTTCAAATGTGTACAGGAAACACTTGTTCCTTCCAGTTGCACTACCCCTTCCTAATTCAAGGCCTTACTTCTCCATTCCTAAATGACTGCAGTAACTCTTAACCTCTTTCCCTTTATCATACAGTAAATATGAGTTGTAAATATGAGAGAGAAAACTGCACTCTAATGCCAACTATGAGATGGGTACTAGGAATAAATAGTGATTTATTTGCTCCCATAGCCACTATTTTGCGCAGTTTTCATATTAAATTTTCTAAAACATTGCTTTTATTGTTACATCATTTCAGCAGTGCCTTTTTTTCTCTCAAGTTCAAATTCCCTTACTTAGATCCAAGACCTTTCATCACTGGACTTCCTCATATCTAAGTAGGATTTTCTCATTGCTCCACAACTTTCTTGTCTTACCCCTGGGCTGTTCTCTGTCTTTCCTTTTAATTTTCTAATTTTGAAGGACATACTACACCCATCCTGAATATCTCTGCTTCTGCTTCATGCCCATTCAAATACCACTTTCTACAAATGATTTTTCAAATTACTTCACAGGTCAGAGAGAAAACTCTGCACTCTAATGCCATAGTTAATTTTTAGAATATTTTATTAAAAACACTTTTATAAGAATAACACCACTTCACAGTTAAAAGCAGAATTAAAACAATGAGAAACAAAAGTTCTTGCTTCATCTGCTCCAAATCTCATTTTTATTCTTCAGCACAATCACTTTTCTTCTTTTAGCTATTTCTTCTGGTTTTTAAGCCTATATCCCAAATAACATCCTTATACTCCTGCTTCTTGAATTAATACTTTGCTTTTATTCAGTGACGCTTCAACTCTTTTATATTGCTCCTGAATTAAATCAACACACATTTTCTTTTCCTTATCTTTCGCTATATACCTATACCTATTTTCAGTTAAATTAGTATACAGTGTTTACATTCTAGATAATTATTATTCATAGTTTAGTCAAATGGTGCCTATCTTGAACAATTTTTTTTTTCTGGAGTTAATCATTGCCTCATTCCAACCTCCAGTTGTTTACTATTAACATATCCCATATCTCCACCAGAAGTATAAAACTACTCTTAATATTTGAAGGCTTTTGTTTACTACCTACTAGCTGTTGTTAGGAAGTCTGACTCCTTTGAGTCCTGATTATACATCTGTAATATATATTTTTCTTCAAAATTTCATGTCTTTCTTATTTTCCATCTCTTTGGTTTTTTATCTTCTTTTTGGAAAATTCTTTCAAGTTTAGTTTCAATTCTTCTGGGGTTGTTATATGATTTTAAAAAACTACAAATTTAAATTGCAATTTAATTAAATTAATGTAGATTTATTGGACTTATTAAATGATTCAGGAATTGAGTGGCTAGATATTCCAAGGGCTTACACAAAATGGAGGATATTCATAGACAGAAAGAGAGTGGAACAAGGTTATCAGCAAAATAAAAGACTATCTCAGATAAAATTATCCCACTGAAGCAGGAAGAGGGGTTCTTATCATGATTGTTACCTTATGGATGCTGATATGGAAACTCTAGATTGATTGCTTTAGGTTTATACTTTGGGGAGAATTTAAAATGGCAATGAGATTACGTATGAAGTCTAGGTGGGGGTGCCTAGCATATATTTCTACATTCTGGACATTAAATTTCCATTTTAAATAATATATATTTGACACGTACATATATATGTATAATAAAATTTCTTTGGCTTGCTAATTTCTTGAACATACTGATCAAGATACATATATATGTACCTTTCCATATGTATAGAGAGAGAGGGAAAGAGGTGTTTTTTCAATTTTCTCTAATTGGATGTTTTTATTGAAATTTGTTCTTTTATCAAGCAAATTTCTTTTCTTATTCTGTCTGTTTTATTTTATTTTTTCAATTTATAATTTATAAACAAGAGTTTATAAATTTATAAGTTTATAAATTTATAAGTTTATAAACTTATAAACTTTTGGTTGATCTCCTTGTTTTCAATTCCAACAACTCACTCCTCTGTTCAATTTTACCTGGTATTCCTGAATCTACAGTCTCACTTGTCACCTATGCAGAGTGAACCTTTTGACTTCTGTAGTGCCAGGCAGCAGGCAATCTTCTTTCACTTTGGTTGGGGGAGGCAGTTCTCTATAAAAACATGCAACTAAATCTTCCTATTTTCAACTTTACCCTGTAACTCTGCCTCCTGATGTCTATAGTTCTTCAGTCTTCCTAATATTCTTTGTAGGTAACTGACTTAGTTTTTGGCTTTCTGCCCTGCAAGCTTAGGTTTTAACATTCTCCAGACTATTTAGCCAGTTTCACATTTCTAGCACTTTACTAAAATATTGGTTGCTGGTGATCTTTCAAGTTTCCTTTATTCTTGTGGCTTTAGTTTATTTGTATTTATTTTTTTTTATTGGTGTGTTGGGGGATCAAAAGTAAATGTAAATACTCAATCTATCACATTTAATTGGTCACCATTAATTGGCCTCTGACCATTTAAGTGTCTTATAACTCTAAGGATATAATAAGTTTCTTGAGGGCAGTAACTGTACAATTTTTTTCAACAATGTTTAGATTAGTGCTCATAAATGCCAATAAAACTTGTACTGATTGAAATTGTAATTCAGTGAGTGCCTATCAATATGAATAATTACCCAGTGATGATGTCTTCACCTAGTGGGGAAGGTTCAATCGAGTATAAATCACAGTGATAGCAGCTATAAAAACAGTGCCACAAGAACACAAAGAATGAATATTTTGGTGAAACTTCTTATATTGTTTTTCTACAAGTCTAGAATTTTTTTGTTTGTTTGTTTTTGTTTTTTTGAGACTAGGTCTCGCTAATTTTGCCTGTGGAACCGCAGGCTCTCGTTGCCCGGGGTACCACGGACTCAAGCAATCCCCAGCCTCAGCTTCCCAGGTGGCTGGGATTACAGGTGTGCGCCACCACGCCCAGCTATTTTTTTGGAACTAGGTCTCACTACGGACCCCAGGCGGGACTCGAACCGCGATCCCCAGCCCCGGCCGCTTCATAGGCTGAAGCTTACAGGCACGAGCCACCGTGCCCGGCCAAGTCTTGAAATTAATATATTAGCAATAGTGTGTTTTTCATAAACTAATTGGTCATTTATCATATTCAAAACAAAAAATACAAACATCCGATTAACTGAGTTGAAGACAGACAACATGAAATTCATTTCCAGTGAACCTTTTTCCCAAAGTTCACGTACTTCCAGATTTTTTAACAGGTAGGCATCATAAACTCCTTCCAATTGTTTTTCTTATTGTTGGAGAACCTTTGGAACCTTGACTTTGATGTGTAACCACTTCCTTGTCAGTTCTTTTCAGTACTATCACTCCACAAGATTAAAAGTCAGGACAAAGTTATTTAGAAAGGTAACGATATATTTAATCTCAGTTTGTAGACACTGAAGTATGGTAATGATCAAGAAGATAGTCTGATATTTTATAATAGACAATTTAGGTATACCTAGGATTGAGGTAAGGTATTCTTTAAACCAGGCGATGAAGTGTCTTTCATTCTAATCCTAATCATGTTGTAACAGGTCTATTCTAGTTAAATCTTTACAGGAGTGTACAACCTTAATTAGGACAGCTGCAATCTCACCACTGGATTTCAGCTGTACAAATATGCAAAGCAATTAAGTTATTTACTATGGCAAAGATGTATAAATACAAGCTCTATAAGGATTTTGGACTTTTTCTGGGTCCTGAAACTGTAAATATGGGTAGTCATTAAATAGCACTAAACTGATGTTATAATAACTTCTTTGCTATATGAACTTTCTTTTCACTACATTAAAATGGATGTGATTGTTCGATGTTTTGAAAAGTGATTTGTACTCAGCACATTTGTGGTTAGTATTTCTAATGCTCATGAGAATAAAGAACTGACTTTATTATTGATGAATGAGGAAACCATTAGAAGGAAAAATGTGTTGGTTCATTCAAATCAGTCTTAAAAACAAAGATTTTAAGTAAGAGGATTCTGTATTATTAAACACTTCTGTCAACATTTCATCTTATGGGGTTATTTGTATTAAATATTTGCATTAAATTAAATGTATTAAAATAAAGGGAAGTGTTACTATGCTATATATTAGATATAATAAACACAGACAAAATAAACTAGTTTTTTTGTGGGAAGCATACATTTTTTTAATACTAGCTATCTATGTGCTACAGTCTATATAACACACATAGTAATATGTAGGATATTTGCGATATTTCCATCTTCCTTTATATATTCTTGAGGAAAACCAACAGTTTACCAAGCACTTTTATTTGTGTTATCCGTTTGACTTTTAACATTTAGTAGTCTTAAGGGGGAAAGGGGTTGGAAAAAATTTAGTAGCTTTACAAAAAAATAGACTATACTAAAATGTAAATACCAATGTTTATGATAAAGCACAAGATGCAGTTTGATTGATTTAGCAAGTAAAAATGGAAACTCTAAGTAGGGTATCTATAATTCACACACAGCTTTTCCATTTCATCACTGATGTGCTGAGAATAAGCACATGACTTACCAGCATCAGGGTACAATGTGTGTCCTGACTACAAAATCTTCAAATCAATATGCACAAGTAGTCCAAGGTATCTTTGCCAAATTTGACTCACTGTGAAATAACTTCCTCAGCTTTCTCAGGGATATAAGAGAAAATGCGTGTAAGATCTGGCTAAGCTCATAATACAATTCTTTTCTATCTCTTTAACACTCACACAAGATAGATAGATAGATAGATAGATAGATAGATAGATAGATAGATAGATAGATAGATAGATAGATAGATAGATAGATAGATAGATAGATAGATAGATAGATAGATAGATAGATGGATAGATGGATAGATGGATGGATGGATGGATGGATGGATGGATGGATGGATGGATGGATGGATGGATGGATGGATGGATGGATGGATGGATGGATGGATGGATGGATGGATGGATACTATAATACACACATCTGTGATGTATATTATGTATATATAATATGTAACTTGGGATCAATTATTTCTACATCATTTTTTCCTCCCTGACCTCCTTCCTTACATCTTACTCCCAATCCCATTTATCATAGCCATAGGAAGTGCAAACAGTTGCAATTCTGTTTCTATAAATCTTGAAAGGAGCTCTGTTAGCCTGAATGAAGTCTAGACTAAACTCACAGCACTCATCTTCGAATCTACTTATGTGCATCAAGAGTCGTTGTGAAAATTGCTTTAGCTCAACTGGAAACAGACAGGACTTAGCTACCTGACTCTTAATTGCCAATCGTTGGCAAGAGCACAGATCAGAAGAATCCTGCAACCCACAGTGTATCTTCCAGGACTGAACTCTTCATTCATATATGCTTCCTTCAAAAAATATTTATTGACCACCTAGTAGGCACCCAGTCTTGGGGTTACATTGGAAGGCAAAAATAGAGTTGTTCAATGGAAAAGTCTAGACTACAGGGCTAATTGAGTTAGGAATCTAAAATGTGTGTGTGTGTGTGTGTGTGTGTACTTCTTTTTCCAGCATCATTTGTTAAATATTTCATTATTTCCACTACGTTATATTGCATGAAGATGCCCCATATTCACGGATTTATTTTTGAGCTCTCTGTGGTTAAGAATTTCATTGATTTATTATATATTCCTTCACCTTTAATTTTAAACTTACTGCAAATTCTTCTTTTTCTTCTTCCTCCTCCTTTTCCTCCTCCTCCTCCTCCTCCTCTTCCTACTCCTCTTCTTCTTATTATTATTTTAAATTTTATTTTACATCATTATCTACCCTGGGATTCTCCCACCACCTTATCACCCATGAGCCATCATAAATTACTGCAAATTCTTAAAAATAGAAACAAAAAATTTAATTTACAGAAAAGTTGGTAGAATTTCATAATGAACCTCAGTATACCTACCAGTAACATTTCATTATAATTTATTTATTAGGCATCTATCCAGCTATCTATTACTCCATTCATCCATCTACCTTTTGATGCACTTTCAGTTAAATTGCAGACATCAATATACTTTTTCCTAAATAAAAAATTGTATTTTTAAAGTTATTATAATTTTTATATAGTTTTCAGTTTCACTGTTTTCACAACTAAAATTTTTAGTCACATATGTCAGAAATTTTGACACTCTCCTACTAAAAATACGAAAAATGGAAAAAGTTGACACTCAAGGATTTCCTTAAGCAAGGGCTGATAGAACTTAAACTCATCTTATATCTGGGTTGCTGATTCAAGACTGAATAGAGATAGGGGAGTTCAACTTACTTCACTCTAATTATGTGGTTCCTGGGATCTTCAAGACTGTGAGATACTTGTAAAGATGCACTTCATGTTGCAAGGGGAGGGGCTTCAATTTATCTGAGGGAAAATTTCCTTTCTTCCATCGTTTTGGAAAAATACGTTAATAAACTTTCCAGTACAGATGATTCCATTTTGTAGAAAATAAGAAATTATAATATTTTGAGTAATATTTCCAACTTTTCTTCACTATGGGAGTTACATCCCTGGAAATTATGATTTATTTCAGATATTTTCTTCTTAAATATGCTTCTGCTCTTTTCTGTCCTTGAAAGCTACTGATTGTTCATGCAGTGTATTTGTCTGCATGTTCATATTAAAGATCAAAGTAACTAGCACATAGTAAGTCTCAATAAAAGTTAATTATTAATAATAAATGACTATCGGTCACACAAGGATGGAAGCTCTAACTCTTCATGTTTTGAAAGAAAAGGAAGAGAGCACTTACAAAGATGAGGCATTAAGTGTATGTGAGATATAAATTGTTAAAAAACATCATTGTCTTATTCAATAACTACTATCGTTATTAAATTTTTCATAGAGAGAGAGCGCCGAATCCTAACCACTAGACCACCAGGGAGCGCCCCTAAATTTTTCATAGAAACAATTGCTAACTAGTGGAAAACTATTGGGTAAAGATTTCTGCTTGAGAGCTAGGCAGGTGAGCAAATGAAAGCTTTGACACATGAGAGGATGCTGGGAATCAGAAAAGATTATGGAAAAGCATAATTTTTCTTTGTTTTGGTGACCTTGCTTATTCTTTCATTTATTTTTATTTTTAATTGTGATCTACCAAGCTCTCTACTAACCCTTCCTACTTATTTTAATTTACTATGGTTGTTATAACAAAATATTATACACGGGGTGGTTTATATAATAAAAATTTATTTTCTCACAGTTTTGGAGTTTGGGAGGGTCCAAGTTCAAGGTCTCAGCAAGACCAGAAATAACCTTAGCACCTGAAGGTAGATGAGTTGATCAAGAATATACAGCATATATACACGATAGAGTACACTTATTTATTATAAAAAAAGATAAACAACATGTCATTTGTGACATTTTTAATAATTTGGAAGGAACTGGAGGGGATTATGGTAAGTGAAAGAAGTCAGAAGAAGAAAGACAAATATTGGATGGTATTGCTTATATGTAGACTATAGAGTAAAAAAAAAAAGAATCAAATAAAGTCAAACCAATGATAAACTCTGGAAGTCTTGACGATAGAATGAATATATCAGAGGGGAAAGTAGAGGAAGAAGAACAAAATGGGGAGGGAGCACAATAAACTATGGGAGACGACAATGGGTTGTGAGTGTGGTGTGGGAATAACACTGCAGGGGGGGATCCTTTACCTCAAAGCATATGCAATGTTGTAAATCAGTGTTAAGACAATTTAAAAGACTCTTGTTAAGTAAAATGTAGACAACAAAGGTAAATAGTATAAAGTATATATATATATATACTTATACATAAATATAGTTTATTTTCTTTGATCTGAATAAGGCAATAAAATAAAAAAAATTCTTCCCTTAAGAAGGACATTAGCCCGGCACGGTGGCTCGTGCCTGTAAGCTTCAGCCTATGAAGCGGCCGGGGCTAGGGATCACAGTTCGAGTTCCGCCTGGGGCCCGTAGCGAAACGTAGTTCCAAAAAAATAGCTGGGCATGGTGGCGCACGCCTGTAATCCCAGCTACCTGGGAAGCTGAGGCTGGGGATTGCTTGAGTCTGTGGTACCCCTGCGGTTCCACAGCAAAAATAGCGAGACCTAGTCTAAAAAAAAAAAGAGGACATTAGCTAGGTTTGATTACGGTTCAGTCTAAAATGCTTCATTATAACTTAATCACCCCTTTAAAAACCCTATCTCCAAATGTTGAGTCATTATTTTGTACCCGAAACTATTATGTTGTATGGCAATTATACTTAAAAATAACAAGAACAAAGCCTTATCTCCTCATATAGTCACAAAGGAACTTTGGGAGGGACATAATTCAAACCATAACAACACTTTGTGGCCTTATCTTTCACTGTACTTCTAGATACAGTACAGTGATCCTCACCCTTCTTTCCAGCATTCACCCTCAAGCTGCCCCATATTTGAATTAGAAAAAGTAAGTTAAGAGTTGGGTTTTCATAATGGGATATGGATTTTATATATGTTGTGATGAGTGTGATGGCAGTGTCCAAGCTTGTATAGTGTTTGTTGGTAAGTGAACTCCCAGGGCTGATGATATAATGTGGGGAGTTATGTGACAGAAGAGACTCTGTAAAAGACAAAAAAGCTAAAGGTTACTACTTCCAATCTCAGTTTAAGAAAATATCTTTCTGGCTGCATCAGTTTTGTAGTTATTGAATGTAGAAGTTAAACTTTATTACAAAAAAGGGAATTGGAAATTTAAACAGAACAGTAACTCTTAGAATGATGCATGTGCTGAATATATTCAGGGGCAATGTTTTTGTTACTTCATAAATATTCAGACTTTTTCACTAGACATGATGATATGATGGACTTTGCAAAAGTAGTTACGTCTTTGAACAGAAAATTTCAAAATTAACATTTACAATTGGTCTAGCAAAGTAGTATGTTTTACTTCTAAAGGACACTATTAGTGGAATGGAAGATTCCATGATTTTGTCACCTGACATTTCAACCCCTTTGAGTATGTATAGACAGCCACAGAAGCTACAACCATCCAAAGTGATTTTAATTATCCATGGCAAAAAAATTGTTTTGTATCCTTAAAATATCTAGTCAAAACATTAAAAACTCTCTATCAGTTACAGAGGTAAAACAAAATGGAATATAGCATAGAACTAAATTAGTACATTATAATTTGACATATTAGAAACATTAAAATTATAGTGTTTTATTTATGATAAACTGATTAAGAATAATTTAGGTAGTGCTTGTTCTTGTCCTATTACTAGCAGTATGGAGCAAGCAACTTTTCCATATGTTGGTGAGTGTCACACTCTAAATTCGAATTAGGTTCCAACATTTTATCCTTTGTGTTTTCAGTATTCTGTGGTGTTTTCATGAGTTCCTTTGGAATGAATTTTTGCCAAGCTCACTTTCTCTGGGACATCTTCATCCTTTCATCATGATCACTTTCCTAATTTCTGTTGAGGTACTAATGACAGCACAGCACTATTTCCACTGTCAGCTCTTTCTACTATAAACCATATATGCTCTATTTAAATTTTACTTCCTGGGGAAGGGCAGAGGGAAAAAATAAAATTCACTTCTTGCATTCCCACTTTTTCTTTCTTTACTTTATTTCATTGTTAGTTAATTGCTCTTAGTATTTTTTTTTAAACTTGGTAAACTTGTGTTAGTTTACCATTGGGAGACAAAGAGGCGCACAACTCGACACTTTACTGTGATGAATGGAGTAACAGATATGCACATCTGCCATATCTATAATAAGATTGCAGATTGTAGCTCTAGCTGCAGGTACTTTTACTTTATGCAATAGCTCCCTATGTAAGGTAGATGACTGAAATTTGAATCCTGTTTTTGAGAGACTACTGTTATTTGTCTAAACATTGGTAATTGAAAATAATACACACAGAAACTGTGCAAAGTGAGGGCTGCTACATACACTTCTGCTGGAAGCCTTCCTCTTAGTTAAAGATATGTTTTATCACTTAATAAGGTGCTTTCAAAACCTCAGATTGAAATATTAAGCACTATGTCATAGAGGATTAAAAGATACCAAGTAGAAAGGAAGGTCTAATATCTAAAGGATTTAGACAGATCCTAATACATGGCTCCATGTTCAGAAAACAGAAAAAATGTATTCTCTTGAACTGTTACATAGTTTTTGTCATTGGCACTGTTTTCTAGGATCTGCTTGGGAATCAGTAAGAATATATGACATGGACAGGTATACCTAATTTTTTATTGATAGCTAGAGTAGTAGAAAATGCTTAATATAATGCTTAATATAAGAACATTCTATATTTAAAGAACAATTTATTAAATCTTGTTTACCATGTTAATTTAATAAATGAATGATACGGTATCTCTGTTGAAGTGATGTTCATTCTCCCTTCTACAAGGGTGAAGTTTTGATAAATAATAATTAAAATTATAAGTATAAACAGTAACTGCATTATTACTATAAATAAAAATGATAAAAATAAAAACGATAACAGATTCTTAGGGATTTAGGAGATAATAGAATTGAGTAGTCTTTTCATTTATTTACTTATTTACTTATTTATTTGTTTGTTTGTTTGTTTTGAGACTAGGTCTCGTTAATTTTGCTAATTTAGAACCGCAGGCTCACGCTGCCTGGGGTACCACAGACTCAAGCAATCCCCAGCCTCAGCTTCCCAGGTAGCTGGGATTACAGGCGTACGCCACCACGCCCAGCTATATTTTTTTGGAGCTAGGTCTCACTACGTTGCCCCGAGCAGGACTCGAACTGCGATCCCCGGTCCCCGCCGTGGCTTCCTAGGCTAATGCTTACAGGCATGCGCCACCATGCCCGGCCCAGTCTTTTCTTTTTAAATGATTTCTAAACTTGATATCAAAATTATCTGCATTTGATTCCTATGTCCACTCTGAACTCCTTGCGCCTCCTCTGTATGCAATAAATGGCTTTGTCTTAGATAATGCAGTTGGTACTAAGAGGGGATATGACCAACTATTCTCTACCTGTGTCACTAATGCACGCTTTATCACGAGTAAGAACTCAGCCTCTTCAGCTAAAGGAAATGACAGCAAGAACCGTAAAGGTGATACTAGAAGTGTTCTCCAGAGTGATCCACATCCGGAAGCTCCCCAGCAACGTTACTGAGGGTGAGATCATCTCCCTTAGGTGGCCCTTTGGGAAAGGGAAAAACCAGACTTGCATGGAGATGAATACAGAGGAGGCAGCGAACACCCTGGTGAAATAATACAACTCCATGACGCACATGCCGTGTGGCATATTATCCAATTTCAGTCCTCCAGTCTCAAGGAGCTCAAGACCAACAGTTCCCCCATCAGGTGAAGATCCAGGCAGCTCTGCAGGCATGAACTCAGTCCAGTCTGAAAACCTGGCCCTGACCTTCTCATTTACGGAGGTGGAAGCTCAGATGGTGACGACTGGCCAGAGCCTGGTGCCCAGAGTCATTGTAGAAACTTTGACTACTCAGTGATCTGGAGGTGCTGCATCAGATCTTCTCCAAATTTGGCAGAGTTCTGAAAATCATTACTTTCACCAAGAACAGTGAGTTCAGGCACTGAGTTCCCAGACCCTGTGAGCACCCAGCATGCCAAATTGTTGCTGGATATGCAGAGTAGCTACAGTTCATACTAATATTATTGGTCAATTTGTTTTACCAGTAATGCCTTCTGAGCTAAGGCATCAGGATACAAGTTGATGCTGGAAAAGCAGAAGAGGCAAGAACCCACATGTGTTTCCTTATGAGCGAATCAAAGTTATTTAACTCTGACCTTAGTTCCTAGTGACCTCTCATTTAGGAAGTCAGGCTGATGGCATGCTGGGGCTTGTAATCCTTGATGCCTGAGATCTCCTCAGGTTGGAGAGTGAGGTGGAGTCTGTGAAAAGACCAAGTGGGTGGAGCCTCATTCACAGGCTCAGAGCTTGCTCCTTATTGTTCATCTAACATGGTCTAACATGGCAATTAAATATTAAACTGCTTTCTTCCTTATTCCCCTTGTGTGAGTACTGGAAATGAGCGATCCTCTCTGTCCTTTGTATAGTATTACTACTGTCTGGGATTATTGCATGGTATTTTGTACTCATCAGTTTTATTCAGAAAGATATTAAAAGCAAGTATAATCCATTTTTATAAGTAGGCATAAACTTAACGAAAGAACACACATTCTCTCCTTTAATTATTAAAATCAATACAAATAAAATATATCTTCGTTATGTAGTTATTGGTATTTTGTACTCTCATTGCTTTTGCATAATTTACGTTGATACTTCTTTTGGGACATCATAAACTCATGGCTTTTCATAGATGCAACTTGTCTTAATTAACTACAGGGACAGTGACATTTACTATTCATTTAGGCACTGTTTCATAGCAAAAGTCTGTTTATGCAAGTTGCCTTGCCTTTTAGCTCTGTTTCTGGCATCCTTTAAAGGAGTTCTTGCTTTTTGGCAAGACATGATGTACCCAAATTGCCTAATTTTTCTTGCCCCAAGGCATGGATTCAGGTCCCCTTCAGGAGTCATTTCTTCTCCGGTAGAAAAGAGTTTAGGGACAAAAAAATGATGATGAGCAAATGTGCATGATTGCTGTGAGACTGAATTTAATAGTGATAGAACAGGAAAATATTTTTCTTTCTTAAAGCCAAAAGTTCATACTTATTTTCATTTTAATATTTGTCACTATGCTTTAATTGTTTTTCAGTAAGGCGTTTCATCATTGTCTAGCTGAGAAAAATCACCTTTTATAATGACAAGGACAAATCTCAATCTAACTGTTGAAAATTCAATACAAAACCACACCTTGTGACACATTTTGACATATTTATTTACATAAACATACTAGTGCTATCTGAATTCTCAGGGACTGAAGAGCATCTCTGAAATCATGATTGCTATCTCAGTTATACAAGCCATGTTCTAATTATTTTCATTTTTTTCTTGGGACTTTTGGACTTTTGATTTAATCAGACTGTGCAAAGGATTCTCAATTTTCATTTAAAGTGCTTAGATTCATATGATTTTGGTTTCTTTGTCACCCTAATAACTGAATGCTCTGACTCATTCATTTGTTTCTATCATAATATTAGAAATTAAACCCCTCCACTTTTAGAGCAAACAATTTGTTTTTATTGGAATTTCTTGAGTAGTCTCCATATATTCAGGCAACATGAATATGTAGTCACATTCTAAACTTGTGAGCTCTTCATTTCTATGAGTTAATTGGACTAAGAACTTGACTTAGCTTGTCCACACATACATATATTGAACCTTTATTATATTCCTGGCCCAAACATAAATAAGAGAAGTAAGTTTTGGAGTGCAAACTGTTTATTTGTTTTCTTTAAGTGAAAGTTTAACCTAGCCATTCAGAACCAAGGTCCATAACATATTTCTTCCAAGAGGATTAGTTTAACTATTCTGAGTTTTGTGAAACTGGGACAGTCCCAAAGATGACACATCTGCCCTAAGATACAATAGTGACCCTGAATGTATGGCTATTATATAGTGGAGGAAAATGGAGGGAGATGCAGAATAAGGGAGAAGTCAGGAATGAAAGGACCATATACATTCAGATAATGGCCCTTCCTCTGGTGATCTCACTCCCTAGACTGAGATTTCAATGACCCATTTGACCTCATTGAAACAAGCTCAGGACTCTAAATTTGGAGCTCTATTACCATCAGAGAAACTGATGTATGTTGACTATTTAGCAGCTAATTGCATTCCATTCTATTCTCTATCAATCCAGATAACTGCTTTCACTAGGAATGCATTTTTCCTGGGATAGATTACTGCAACTACCTGGAATATACTTCTGTGTTGTTTAAAGTGTTCAGATAGCAACTAGGAGAACTATTGTCTCTGACATCAAAGAAATAATATTTGATAATCATAAACAAGCTTCAACTATTAATTGCCGATATCTCTAGACTATGATCTTCCCTTCATTTACTCACTCATTCATTTATTTAGTAAATATTTACCAAGATTCTTATGTGCACAGAACAGTAATTAAGAAGTTGAGGGATGTGATCCCAGGTATTTGGGAGGCAGAGGCTAGGAATCATTTGAGTCCGCAGGTTTGAGACTGCCCCAGGTAACATAGTGAGACCTACCCTCAAAAATCTAGCTGGAAATGGTGGCATGAACCTGTAATGCCAGCTACATGGAAGGCTGAGGCAAAGGATCACTTCAGCTCGTGGGTTCGGAACTAACCCAGGCAACATAGTGAGGCCTAGTCTTTCTCTCTCTCAAAGAAAAAAGAAGTTCAGGGATTAACAAGAATAAAATGTTCTAGTCACAGGTGATTTCAAGTATTATACAATGTGACAGATTCATATTCTAGGGACAAGTTTTTAAAAATGAAAATGCTTTTGAAATTAACTGGAACAAAACATAGAGTGCATGAGAAATTAGTCATGTTACTAAACCTGGATGGCATGAATGTATCAGTCTAAATACCAATTATTTATATAATTACTTTTTTGTGACTTGGGGAAATATAATATGAAGGTTGTGACAATGCTATAATGACAGAAGCATTAATATCTGGGGAAAATATTGGAAAAGAGAAATGTGCCGGCGTATCTTCAGAATTGTCTAGAGAAGAAGATATGATAGACCAACATTTTTTATCTACATGGAGCTCTCTTCAGAGATAAGGCTGATGACATTTGCATAGTCCTTTAGTTTATCATACTTTAATTTATAAAGTACTTTCATAAACATTATCTCTTTCAATGTTCACAATTGGCCATAAACTCAATATCATTACCATTCCTGTTTTAGTTGTGGAGGAAAATGAATTGGGGAGGCTAAGAGTCTTTCCAAAATGAAACTGCTGGTAAGGGAGAGAATAAAGAGTGATCTGACTTGAAGATGTGTTTTCTCTCCACTGACCCTTAACTGTCTCATGTGAATCAGCACCACATTAATGGGGGCGCAAACAGTTTCTCAGTATCACCATTTTCTTCTTCGGATGCAATACTGTGGTCTCTTGGAAGAGATAAAACTCCAAAAAAATCATTGCACTGAAAAGTGGTTCCATGGATTTACAAGGTGTTGTGCTTTCACAGGGCTATGTGATAGGAAAGGATTTACTTGTAACTTAATGCTTGCTCTCACCACTTTGAAATTCTTAATACTTTTGAACAAGTATTTTCATTTTTCACCAGACCCTACTATTATGCTTCTTGTCTTGACTGGACAAATAATGGTTACCAACTGGGCAATCTACACATGCCATAGGAATTTGAAGGGCATATGGGATGTGGAAATGAAGGCAGGAGAGGATGTGGAGGACAGTCTTGCTGGAGGAAATACTTAGGGAAAGGTAGAGTGATAGGACAAATAAGGCATGTGCTCCATGTTAATGCCATCTTGCAAGTGTGCTCCCTTTGCTTCATTCCAGATAAAAGCATTGATAAAAGCATTTTTACAATAGCTCTATATTTTTATACTTATGTGTCTCCAAGGAACCATGATGGACTCTTGTTCAACCAAAGAATGTGGTGCCTGGAATCATCTTATGTGATTGATAATTTTTATATACATATAGAGCAATGCACCATGCTGTATTGGCTTAGCACACATCTCAAGTGATGATTTCCATCTAGGTTCTGTGTTGGAGTCTTGATTTCGATTGTCATGACTGGTTATGAAGTAGAATGTTCCACTGTGGCTTGCCCCCAATAAAGCCTTAAATTTTGTGACTCACATGGATGGGCTTTCTTGTATGCAAACATTTCACATGTATCCCAGATAATTCTATAAGAGAGAGAGTGCTCTTGGGTGGCCATGGATAAGGAAGGACATCAGAAGTCTATGCTGAACGTCTCTGGACTCCACTGTTGCACATCTATTTCTTGCTCATTCCCAATTGCTGTAATACATTTTTGCCATGAGTATAATCTACCATTTAGTTTTGAGAGTCTTTCTACTTACCAAACAAAGCACAGTCTTATACCAACGTCAAAAATAGCTAGTATGCTATTTTCTGCTTTTGGGGTAATTGAAATCATGTGTTTTTATGGAATATCCATTTCATAATACTAAAAACAGGCAATGACAATACTTATAATGGTAAATTCTAGTTTAATATATCACTTCCCTTAAATTCTTTTCCTAAATTAAAAAAAAATCCATCTTACTGAAAATATTGGAAAGTCTCATTGGATTGAAATGATTTTTACAACTAATAATTAAAAAAAAACAACCTATATGATCCAGATGTCGTTTGACCATTTGGAGAGTATCTTTCATTTTGGAGACATGTGCACTTGCTAAAATAGACTTGGAGCAGCTCATAAAGCACATGCCATTATGTCCTCTTGGATTGATTACTGCCATTCTTTCTTCTCCAACATTCCAGAGGTACTGACTCATAGATTACAAATGTTTCAAAATTCTATCACATAGTTCTCTGCCAACCATAACTCAGTTTTTACATCTGCAAAAGCATAGCTTCTATGAGGTCACAGATTTATTTTATAACCCACTTAGTTAAAAATAACTAGGGTTTAAATTCTTCTAGATAGCATTTTTGTGTACTTAGTGCTTATACTATTGGTTAAGATAGCTAATTAAAAATAATTGAATATTTAGGAAATATTTAGGATATATTTTCTGGCATTTTAGAAATGCCAGAAAAACTTATTTTCTGAGACTTCAAAGGTAATTTCTTTTAGTCCATTTCTCCTGGTCTTCAAGAATGCTCTTATTTAATTATGCATATGGTTAGTTTATCCTTTTCAACTTTTAATTAAATGTTTTATTAACTCTATCTAGGTATCCTTGTATCTATCTAAGTACTATCTCCCTTTCTTTGCTGAATAGCTGTATGATAATTTGTTTCAATACAAAGGTTTATATTATATAGCCTTTATACTTTCATATCACAACTGAAGTTTGTACAAGATGTTAATTATTTTACTTGATCTTTCAGTCATCCTAGGAATCAGGCATTGTGAAGGGAGAAGAAAATGTTACTTTCATGTGATTATTCAGGAGAAACTGAAGTTAATCTTGCCATCTTCAAGTTCAAAAATCTTTGAAGTTTTTTTGTTTCTGGCTTAATCAAGTTTAAATTCTTCTACGATGATTTTTAATATCCTGTGTAATCTGTCCTCATCTTATCTACTTTAACCTTCTTGCTTACTGTTTCCTGAAATGGGTCCTTAGATTACTCTGCTTAGGAAAAATGCTTAGAGTATTCAAGTGTTTAACTACTATACATTCATTTACCAGTGGATTTTTTAAAAGATGAAAAAAAGATATTTTCTTAGATTGCCAAAAAGATAAAGTTTGGAGGCTATTATAAAAATATTTTCAAACAATTAGGACAATTTCAATTTGTAGTAAATATTTGATTTAAGAGTTTATTGTTACTCTCTGTTAATATAATAATGACATTGTGTTTATGTTTTTAGAAAATTCCTCTGTTTTGCAGTGAATTCTCCATCCTCAAAAGTCATATGCTAAAACCTTAAGTTCTATGAGCTTCTATTTAAAGATAAGACCTTCAAATAGCTGATTAAGATTAAATGAAGTAATACGAATGGGATCCTAATGCAATAAGGCAAGACAGAAAACCTACAGACAATAACTACTCTACTCCAGTTACACCCAATGGAGAAAAATGTGTTCTACCTTCAGCCCCACCAGTGTTGAATAAGGATTCTAGACCTCCCAGATTTGCAGTAATGAGACACCTGTTGTAGTAATATCAGTGGAAGTTTGGAGAGTCAGGACTTTCACTACTGCTTAAGGTAATGAGGCCCCCTCTCATAATCTATTACAGGAAACCTGAGGAGTAGTAACAAGGCCTCCATGTGTCTCCCATCCAGGGTGGTATTAGTGGAATTCTACAGAGGAACTAAAACTTCCATGCCTGTTCTGCAGAAACAAGCAGTCCCTCCCTTAAAGGTGTCAAGGCAGCACAGTGAAAAACTTGAACTTCAATCCCCATCTGACAATAAAGGGGTTGGGCATGGTGGCACGTGTCTTTAATCGCAGCCTATGGAGCGAGGCTGAGACTAGGAAATGCTTGAGTCCATGGGTTCGAGACCCACCTGGGGCAAAATAGAGAAACATAGTCTCAAAAAAAAAAAAAAGATGAAACACCTGACTTCATCACCAGAGTAGTATCAGAGAAGCCTGTGAAAATAAAAGACTCAAGATTCAAGTAAGATTCAGAGTTTACCAATATAATATCCCAAATGTCCAGGTTTCAATTGACAGTGACCCATCATACCAAGAACTAGAAAACTCTCAACTTGGATGAGAAAAGACAAATAATAGCAAATATGACACAGATGTTAGCATTATCTGACCAGAATTTTTAAATAGCCATCAGGCAAATGCTTCAATGAGCAGTTACAAACATGTCCAAATCAAATGGAAAAAAATAAAGATCTGAACAAAGAAATGCAAGTTATAAAGAAGAAAAAATGGAAATTTTAAAATTGAAAATTCAGTAACCAAAATGAAAAAAAATATGAATGGAAGGATTCAATGATAGAATACAGGGGTGAAGGTTAGAATAGGTGAACTAGAAGGTAGAAAAATAGAAATTACCCAATAGCCAATGTTAATAATTATAAGTATTTTTTAAAAGAGCATAGTACACCATGATCTTATATGAATGGAAGGCAGTAGATGTTCTTAAAAATGAGTCAATATCTTAATCAGGATTTTTTTGGTTTCAAGTGAGAGAAATCTGAATATAACCACATTTAAGCAAACTGAAATGTACTAGCTCATATAACTTTGTTTATTAGTTTTGCCTCTTTCTGTGCCTTGTTCTCATTTTATTTTAGAGTAGCTAAATCTCCTCCAAGGAACATAGCTAAGAAGTAACAATCTTAGGAGGTCAACATCCAAGAACAGAGGAGTCTCTCTCCCCGTATTCGAATATAACACTGCCGGGAAGATTACTGATTTATCTGTCTTTTTCATATGTCTGTCCCTGGAACAATTACTGCAGCCAAGAGCTGGATGTTGAGACAGACAGCCCTCCTCTCCCTCTCTTCACTCACAAAATGGCATTGGAGAGGAATTTCTGTTAATAGAAAAAGGAAGGGACAGTGGGGCAAAAACATGAAGTGGCCACCACAGAACATCCAGCTGTCATGCAGGGATTATGGAAATGAAAAAATGATAGGATTTTAAAGGGAGAGAAAGGCCACAAAAGAACTGCATTAGAGAGATAGGAGGACAATTATCAGAAAGTTATTTGTGAAGAGCAGCAGTCAGGCTAGAAAATCATGGCCCTTGGCCAAAGTTATTCCAAGCTCAGCAGGTGAACAATGCAGCTTTCAGGGATGCTTTTGAGTGAGGAGTCAAAACAACTCCTTGAAACTTCAAATATCTTTTTTAAAAATTCAAATCCCCTTTTTAAATTTAGAAACCCTAGCGAATTGTAAGTTGATGCCAAACGTGAGTGATTTAATTTCTACTTAAAGAAAACTAAAGTAAAAAATCATAGGAAACCTTTTTGCTACTAGGACCAATTTTCATATAGCATGAAGCTGAAAGAGAGCCAGATCAAAAATCAGGTAGAAAAAAAATCAGATAACACCATCTAAACATCAACAAGAGGAGGAAATTGAGTGGGGGGGGGGGAATGGCATTACAGGGAAGGTTTTGGAGCCCATCCGGTGTTAGTTCAAGTTTAAAATTCTTGCATTTTGCAGTAACTTGTGTCAGAGAGAATGCTTTTGGACTGTGCTGCTTCTGATGAGCAACATTCTTGTTAAATGACATGCTAGAAAATTTCTAACTACTTTCTCAGATCTCCCAGGTGTGTGGTGCCCAGCTGCTAACAGGTAGCAGACTCACACCTATACAAAATAATAACTGCAGGATCAATGGATTCTTCTTAATTTTTTTCTCTGAACTCTGTATTTATAAATACCAGCAACTCATATAAATTGAGTAATATTAGTATAGCCACCTACAGAGGACTCTGGGTTATTGAGACTATTTTAATATGGGTTTGAGTCCAAAGGTTGCATTCTTCTGCTGAAAGAGGAATTCTAGCTATTTTTCCCCAAGTGCAACGAATCTGATATTTTACCCATATAGAATTTACACTTTTTTTTGAGGTGGGCAGAGGTGAATTAAGGAGAACTGTATAATACTTTATGATATTTTCATTTCAAATATAAGCTAAAGTTTCAGTGACTTGCTATTAGGTTATCAAAACAGAGATTACAGCCTGAGTCACAGAGTAATTTATTTCAAATTTGGCTGCAGCATTCAATGCCAAGTAATTTTAAAAGTGGGCCAAAGGCGTGGGAATGGCTTGAATGACGTCATGATTAGGCAACCTGATTCCCACCCTGGGAGACTGAGATCTGGATTCAAAGGTGGTACTTGCCCTTTGCCTCTTGCCACACCCCCTACCCCAAAGTTGAGATGAAGTGAGTTGTTTCCCATTTTGAGGTTTTTATCTACTAGCCATGAAGTTGCCTGATGCATTCTCATCTTTCAGGCTGAGCTGCCAATTTTCCATTCTGACCTCCAGAATTAAAACAAAGACTCACCCTCCAGTGTGATGCCAGAGCTTTTTTTTTTTTCCTTCTTTTTGGCATCAGTGTTTTTAATGGAAACCTGATTCACTTGTCACCAGAAAAACACAGAGAGTGCTGCATCAGAGGAATTGGATTAAACCATTAAACCTCTCTCCTGGGATCCTAGTTCTGGGGTGATCACCCTGCATACTAAGAAGGCTTCAGAGAAAGACCAGGGAGGTAGCTCCACCCTAAAGGATGGTGGAGCATCTCTGAGACCCAAGGGGAATATTCTGGAATAGCTGATGTCCTGGTACACAAGTGTCAAGCTATATTAGTCCTGTGAGGTTGAAACTAGGATGAAATTTCCACAATCTAGTTATCTCAAATATGACATTGAGATTAAAAATATTTTTCAATAGCTAAACACCATCTTATAATTTGTTCTCAACAAAGGACTTTGTCACTAACTGCAAGACAAACTATAAAATAGGAAAGATGGTAGTAAGCCCCACTTGATGATTTTGTTGTGGGAATTCAATGAGATAAGAGGTGTAGATCAGTGACAGAAAACAGTAGAATGAGTGCTGAGTTGTAAAAGTAGTTAATGGCAGCGACTCTGGATTCAGTTGCCTAGATTAAAAAAAACTCGTCTGTTACTACTATTTACTAGACCAGTAAACTAGGTAAGTTATTTGACCTTTTTAGGATTTCTACTCCCCCATCTTCAAAATGGGATAGAAGTGTCTTCATAGGGTTGTTGTGGGTTTGAGCTAATGTGTGTAAGCATCCAAACCATCTTAATATTTGTCCTTTATAGCTGTGTTCTATCATTACTATAGTAATTGTCCTGCAAATGGTTTGTGTGGCTGTATTACTAGGACGTAGCTGTATCTTTTATAAAATTCTGCATGTAGTCTTTTCTTGTTTATCCCTACAAACTAGATTTTAAAATGGCTGCCTACAGACAGCTTTAGATAGACAAGATTATTTTTGCTAGCACACAAAATAAGCACGTGACTACTAGGTGTGAGTTCAGGAAGAAAAAGATAAATAATATTCACTGAGCATCTATGCTGGATACTTTACATATATATTTATATATACTCATTTAAGCCTCATAACCATGAAAATAAATATATCATAGGTGCGAACAAATGTTCTGAGAAATCAATCTCTTGTTGTTGAAGATGGGGATAGTCTTTAAATTTAACACACCTCAGCAGCAACTGAAGAGGAAATGAGTTTCAGTTTGTCTTATTATTTTTTTTAAAAAAGAGACTAGATCTTGCTATGTCGCTCAGGGTTGTCTCAAACCTGCGGACTCAAGTAATCCCTAGCCTCAGTCTTTCAGATAACTGGGATTACAGGCTCCTGCCACCATGCCCAGTTTCAGTCATTCTTTTTAAAAGTTATGTTTTTGAGATACTTTTGATTTCATATCTTAGGGTTATAGGTTTGCACCTCTAAAATTGTTATTTCACCACATCTACCATCAACACCCCAGTTATCCTGCAATAGACTCCCATCTCCCCTTTTCTCCCACCCTACCACATCCCACTTCTGGTAGCCTTTGTCAGTTGGATGGGCTCCTCCCTTTCTTGTTTTCACCCATCCCTCTCTCCTCCTCTGCTCCTGGATGTCATAAATCTATGGTCAGCTCCCAAGGTTTGTCTTTGATCTTTTGCTTGGTTTCTCTATATTCCACACATGAGACCATAACAAATTCTCACAATTTGGTGGCTTAGAACAACACCCATTATCATCTCACAGTATCTATAAATCC
The DNA here is from genome assembly GCA_004024945.1 of Uropsilus gracilis. Taxonomy (NCBI): domain Eukaryota; kingdom Metazoa; phylum Chordata; class Mammalia; order Eulipotyphla; family Talpidae; genus Uropsilus; species Uropsilus gracilis. The sequence goes on along the minus strand of PVHY01003611.1, from coordinate 15,758 downwards.
AGATAGGCCTGCAGAACAGGTATTCTGTTCAGGGTCTTACTTGCTGAAATTAGGAAGGGAGTCAACACAACTCTTATCTCTATGGGGGAATGTCCATGTTAATTCAGGTTGTTGAAAGAATTTAGTTTCTTGTCATGTAGTTGTAAGACTGATTTTCTATGTCTTTGCTGACTGGGTATGGGGAGGAGAGTCATTCCCAGCTTCTGGAAGTCACCCACTCCATTGACTTAAGTTCTTTATCTCCAAAGTCAGCAATAGTGTTACAATTTCTTGTCATGGTTCAAATCTTTCTGATCTCTGCTACCGTGTTTCTCTGACTTTCTACCTTCTTATGCAAATAGCAAATGAGATTGCATTGGGCAATGCAGATAATCCAGGATAATCTCCTTCTTTTAAGGTCAACTAATTAATAACCTTAATTATATCAGCAAAGTCCCATTTGCTATATACCATAGTATATTCACAGTATGAAGCCAGGGACAAAGGTCATGGAGTTAAAATTCTGCTTACCACAATAGGCTTTGGAAGTTGACAACTTACCTAACCAAGGTTAACTATTGTCCCATAGCAGAAGAGCAACTTCCTGTAATATAAAGGGTCACAGAGGTTCATTTGTCCACTTCTGCTACTGAAAAAATTCTGATCCCGGGTCTGTACCTCCCAAATAAAGTGAACATCTCTGCATCTCCAGTTATTTCAGCTATCGAATGTAGCATATTGGCCTCTAGATCTTGGTCAAAACACCTATATATGATCTTTAAGCTTGACCACAAGTGTTTACCAAGTTTTCCCTGGTAAACACTTTGGGGCCAAGAGGAGGGAAAGTCTCCCCCCTCCCCCCCCACCTATCTTGGTGACAGCCAGTGCATTGTCGTCTCAACATGAAATTATAGTCAGGGACTCAGGGGCCCTTGGCCAACCTGGTTCTTAAACAGATCTACATACCTGACCCAGGCTCCCACACTTGGCGACCTCTTTATTGGTAGACTTTAGCCTCCTCAGGAGACTGTGCCAAAACTTCCTTCCAGAGGAAGGGAGGAGGAACCCTGAAAACACTTTTTTCTCAATGCTGACTTAATATTCAGTGTTTTTCCACTCCAAGTCTTCCTCTCCTCTCCTGCCCTGGGAGTAAGATGGCAAGGACCTTTAGCACAGGGATTCTTTACTAGTGAGCCGTTCCTCCTGTCTGTGCTGGTACATCTGACACTTGCTTGGTGCTGTTCCATGGGAAAGATGGAGCAGGAGGTGCTGGCACTTTGTCCAACTTGACTTCTTGCTTAACCTCTGGTGATGAGTCTTAATGGTTACTCCAACACCTGGGAGTTAAGCTCTCTCCACCTCAGCAGAGCTCTTGACAGCACTGGACAACCTAGTTGACCTAGTAGTGACAAGAGTTTCATGGCTCATCTGTTCACTGACTCAGAAGCATCCATTCGACATCAACTATGGGCTGGGTACTTGCTATTTGCCAGGGATGTGAAAATGAATAAGACTTGTTTTCATCACGGGTAGGAAAGTTATATTCTGGTTGAGGTATGTGATTATTTAATGATGGCACAGTAATTAATCCTTTTATCAAATATTTGTTGAGAGTCTACTTCTTGCTTGAGATCTTGTCTATGTCTAATCCTCACAAAGATTTTTATGAGAAAAAAAATCCTTTATCTTTTTAGATATGTGAATAAAATGTTTTCCTCTAGGCCTTACAATTGGTAAGTAATGGATGAGGACTCAAAGTCAGGATTTTTTTTTTTTTTTTGAGACTAAGTCTTGGTATTTTTGCTTATGGAACTGTAGGCTCACGTTGCCCAGGATAGTACGGACTCAAGCAATCCACAGCCTCAGCTTCCCAGGTATCTGGGATTACAGGCACGTGCCACTATGCCTACCTATATTTTTGGGACTAGGTCTCGCTACGTGCCCCCAGCAGGACTCAAACCACTATCCCTGGCCCCGACCACAGCTTCCTAGTCTGGTGCTTACAGGCATGCGCCACCATGCCTGGCCCTAAACTCAGGATTTTTTATTTAACTCTTCTTCATCTCCTCTAGAGACAAATTCAATAAGCATGCATGGGAAGAGATTGAATCTTCCTAGGGTTAAAGAAGGAAGGGGTTTTATAATACTTCAGAACTTTGAAAAAGTAATATTCTGGTCTGGTGGTTACTGCTATGATCATCACTATCATAACTTAAACTCCTGCTATTTTTAATAACTAATATAATGAAAGTTGCAAGTCTTTGGTAAGCCATCATGCAAAGAACTGCCTTTCTCCAAGTTGGAGATCCTTGTACTATCACAGACCTCATTCCCACTCAGATCCTTGGCATCTATACCAGTGACACCATGTTCGGCACAGTGATACAAATGGCCTTCTCCAGGAAGGTTTTGGGAAAGACTGGCTTTACAATATGACCCATTAAACACAATGACTCTCAAAAATGTTGGTTTTTTAATGAGGCCATTTAAGGATCAGAGTTCTCCAGACATAAAGGAATCATTTATTTCATCTCACTGGCTTGAAGGAAAAAGTCAAGTGTGGGAGTTTGCAGAATGCTTGGGTAACAATAAAGGGTGCAGCACTGGGAGCTGGAAGCTGAGCTAAAGGCAGCATGATGTAATTGTCTCCACCCTAAAATGTTTCCTCTCAGTTTCCATGAGTATGAATTTGTTAGCATTTAAGATAAGTGCTCTGGTCAAGATCTATTGTCGGTGCTCCAGAGCTGTGTACAGAGATGAACACCAAGGAGCCCAGCTCTGGCAAGCACCCCTCTCACTCTCATTTGTTTGTTTCAATCCCACCTGCAATCCTTCTCCTTCCCAGGTCCCTCAAGATGCAGAGAGCCTTACAAGTCCCAGAGGATCAACCTCTTTGATTTGCATCTGCTCTCTGAAAGGTTCTGCAGTCACAGAAAAAACCACAGTTTTCTTGTCTCAGTCACCCTTACATGGATGTCCATGAACTGGCCCCAGTAACTAGGTATGTCCCCCTTTCCCTCATAGATACTTCAAGGTACAATGAAGAACAGAATAGTTTATGCATTTGTTATCTGGAATTTTATAAAACACTTCTTCAGTTTTTGGGAGCTAGATGCTAGAGTGGTACAAGATAGCATCACGCTACTCTTGATAATAATAATTGGAATCCCATTCATTTGTATTTCTTCTCTTAATACACTTCTTTGGAACACCCACTGCAGGCAGAGTCATCTGCTTGACACCCATGAGGGTACAGGGGCACAACCTGTTTTTCCAGAATTTATCTACTCAGAACAAGCAAAAGCAAAAAAAAAAAAAAAAAAAGAGAGAACTAAATGGTATCCTAAGTGGTATGTCTTGATGGTTTCACGCAAAACATATCACACAAAATTTGGCATTCTGAAAACCAAACAATGTTGATGCTGACCAGCTGGCTTTACTCACGTGCCTCTTTAGCCATCTGAGAAAGCAGGCCCTGGCAAGCCCCCAATCCTTTCACCAGCCTTAATGCATGTGGGTGGTTTGGTATTTGCTAGAGGCCAACAGAGTTAATTTCAGGTCTGTTAGTGGGTACTTTGAGGCTTTAAGTGCATTCATTTTTAATTCATAAGTTTCAAAGGAGACACTAAAATATTTGGCTCTTCAGCTTTAACAGGTTGTGAGCCTTTGGGGGTGGAAGCATTTTGTAAGGGTTGGAGGAGCCACACCTTAGTTGGGCAGGGAAAGTGATGACTCATTCTGAGTTGCTTCAGTTGGGCAGGAAACAGCTGATTCTTTCCTTGCTCTTTCATGCAGGTCTGCATTCCCCTGGCAGACAGGTTGTATTAAGGTTTTGGCATGAGTTTAACTGCAATTCTTTTGCTTTCTTGGGTTCTTCCTGGGGATTTGAGAAAGGAGGGTTGAGCAATAGGACAAGATAAACTAGATAAATAAGAAGGAAATGTGATGCTCTGCCAGGCCATTTCCTCAAAATAGGTGAAAGCAAATCTGAGGTGTTGAGCCTCTAAAGGAAGTGAGTAGGAGCAGAAGAAGCACATGACAAACAAGTCATCCTTTCATAGCATTGGAACTCAGAGCTCCAGGTGAGAAAAACCACCAAGTTGTCATTTTCCAGGAACTATCAGCAGCCTGGAGCGATCCATGGGCACCGCTGAGTAGAGTATCTGCATGGTCATAGTGACTTAGCTTATTTCCATTTTTTGTGTCTCAGGTCCCCCATTTGTAAAATAAGGTTAATAATAGAAGCCACTTATAAGATTGTTTTTAAGGATTAATGAATCGAAACATGAGGCACCAAGAAATTGCATAGCTCTTTTGATGAGGAAGTAAAAAGAGATAGGCCAACTATTGCATGGACACTGTTCACATTGAATTCTAAACACCAAATTTTGCCCTAGCTTGAGGAATTCAAGTCACTATTCAATCCTGACCTGTTCAAGAACTAGAACAGTATAATCTGGGGAGCGGGAGGAGGTTCCAGCTCTCTGCCTCACCCAAGGAAGGGTGGAGCTGATCATCTAGGGGAAGTTAAAAATACTGGGAGAAGGACTTGAGAAGGAAGGAAGAGAGAGGAGAACCTGGAAGAGGTGCATGGAACAGAGACATATGTGAAGAAACTGATTTTTTTCTTGACCTTGAACTTATACCAGGAACTTGGAGACATGGAAGGAGATACATTGAAAGAGACAGAACTGGGTGAGAGACCTGGGGGGAAGCTGACAGTGGTGGCTTTAATCTTGACTTGCACTTTGATTATGAGACTGATGCACTGCCCAACTGCACTAAGAAGGCGAGTTGACTTGTATTTTGATTCTTTTCTTTTCTTTTCGAGACTAGGTCTCGCTAATTTTGCCCATGGAACCGTAGGCTCTTGTTGCCCAGGGTACCACAGACTCAAGCAATCCCCAGCCTCAGCTTCCCAGGTAGCTGGGACTACAGGCGCGCACCACCACGCCCAGCTATTTTTTGGAACTAGGTCTCACTACGGGCCCCAGGTGGGACTCGAACCACAATCCCTAGCCCCGGCCGCTTCATAGGCGGAAGCTTACAGGCATGAGCCACTGTGCCCGGCTGATTTTGTTCTTTTCCTTCCAGACTTGTTTGGTCCCTTCTGCCCCTTTCCTGGGGTTCCCCCATGAGAAGTTGCCTTAGACTTGTGGCAAGCTTCAGACTTCAGTGACCCCACTTTGAGCCAACCCTGATTGACTGGGCATCTACCCATGAAGGGATGGGGGTAACTTTGGGTATTTCATGGGGAACTATTTTAATTACGTTCTTTCTCTTCTCTCCATTGCACACAAATTATATTACATTTTTTTCCTATTGATAGTCTTACACACTAAAAGTATGTTTTGTCTTTATGCAGTATATGGGAGAACCCATTTAGAGCAGGCAGATTCAGGAGTCCTGGAGTACACATCAGTTTGCCAGCTAACAAAATCAAACTTCAGATGACTTCAAGCTTCAAAATCAAACTTCTTTGTCAAGCTACAAAGGATAAAATGGATAAAATAAAGCATCTTTTAAATATTTTATGCAATTCCTCTGAAATTTGTTTTTCTGTGATATCTGACGGTTTCAAGTAAAAAAGAATAAAACAAAATAAACAACCCCACTTCAACTTTGGCTTTCAAATTTCCTTCATCATCTACACTTTTGCAGCACTCCACACAACTTAGGTTGTGTTCTGTTCTCTTCTTTCCATGTAGCACTCCATATGTTCCTATTTAGAGACCAAATGCCTTACAGGATTGGGCAGCTCCTCATGGGCTTAAAAGATTAATGAACAAAGAACAGCTGTATATTCTCCCTTTGTGAAGGGGGACATTTTCCTGGGCATGGACTCCCTAGAGGTTTGTTACCTTCTATTTGGAGCTACAGTCACTATTGTTCCCTGTACTGAGCCACTGGCAAAGGGGTAATTCCCCCATCCAAAACCACTATGTAGAGAGAACTCCTTTTCCTTTATTGGTGTACACTGGTGGCCTAGGTACTGTCATTTCTCAGGGGTCCCTGGCAAAAATCTCCTCACTTAAGAAGGTGGTGTCTTTGTGGTGGAAACACTTTATTTGTGACACCCAATGCCAAAGCATTCCGGTTTGTCTTTGTGTCTTAACAACTCAAGTTAAATTGCATTATATCCCTAAGATAACACTTTCAATATCATGGTACTTTATAGGTAGTAATAAAGCACAATGCAGCAGCATTGCAGTGAAGGAATATTTATGTTTTAATTTGGTGGAGTCTTTTTTTGGGGGGGGGGGTTGTTATTTTAGTTTCGTTGGATCATAATCCTCAACATTTAGAAAAGAACAATAAGGAGCAGTTTCCTGATCTACTTGATAATAAATTCTGGCCATCTCACAGTCCCTGTGATTGAACTTAAGAACCAAAACACTAGGTTTAAATAGAAAAAAATGCATTGCAAAAAGGCAAAGCAAGATTCTATTTTTAAAAAATGGAAACTGAAAACTTTACTTGGAAAATATCTCAAGCAAAAAGTTGCTTTTTATTGAACTTTTACTTTACTTTGGAGCAAGACGTTAAGTCAGATTTCTTATAACATGAATTAGACACCATTATTAGTTTTCTGTTCTCTTTCACCATGACCAAGAAATTCTGTTTTCTGTATAGTTATAACTTATTTATATAGAGAAGTTTTCATGTAGATTTTTGCTTCCAAGCATAGCTCAAGGGTACTTCACACCAAGACTGTCCTAAGAAAGTTACAATGATGTATGTGTAAGACTTAAAACTTCCTCATGTTGGTTCATCATTTTAATGAGAAACAAAGGCTATCATGAACCCAAAGCAAGAAAAAGGGGTTTTTATTGGAGTGGTCACTTCACATCAAAACAATCTTATATTTCAAAGGGAATTACAGTTTAAAAGGGAGCAAACATAACATGAACATGCAGTTGTCTTTGTTAACTCTTACCAACCCGGTCTATAAATATTAGTAGAGTCTGCTGTCTTTTTCTGGCTCAATATCCACCTTTGAAATTCCTAATGATCTGATTAAAATACTTCTTTAGTAATCTGTCTGATGCTCCTTTGTCTTCCAGTGTCCTTCACCCCCCACACATACATGCAGGAAACCCAAGCACAGCAACCCCTCTGGATGTCATTTATAACATCTGTTTTATAAAACAATGTGTCTGTAGTCACTCCCTGGCTAACTACTTGTTCTTTAAAGCCAGAAGTTGTGTCTTACTCTTTTGTTTTGCATCTTCTACTGCACCTACCCCTGTGGCTGACACATCAAAGAAGAAATTAATTATTTGTTAAAGTTAATTAGATTTGATGTCTTCATGAAATTCCATTGTATCAGATTATCTGACCATGGCATTCTTTAGTGGTATTTTCATCTCTAGAAATTATTGCAAAATGGGGATATGTTCAGGTGAGATGTAAAAACACAGAAGATACTGACCTTTATCCTCTTCCTATCTTATTCTACAGTATTTTCCCCCATATACCCAAGGCTGTCAAGGAAATGACCAGCTGAGGGCCACAGGAGCTGTGACTTTTTCATTTAGTTATTTCCAATTTCTTTTATAATGATTTTTTTATTGCATGATAAATACTTATTCATGAAAGAAAAAAGTAGAAAACACAAACATAAACATTAATTGTAAATTCATTTTTCACATAGAATGATGTGGCATATACTTTGTAATCAATAAGTAAAGTGAGTTTTGTTTGTGAGTTTCTAAGGCTGTAAGTGACCTGCTATCTTGCTCCAGATAGTGTCCAAAGGGTCCAGAGTTTCCAAAAAAGCTGCTCGTTCAAGCTGTGCCATCCTGTAAATGAAGACCTGGAGGCCATAGCATGCGGGCAAGCAGTGAGCCAGGGTCCAGGTCATAGTTGCCACTGGAGGATCCCACAGGTGGGGCTGCTGGGATCATGCTATAGCAGTCCGCATACACAGTCTAAAGGTCAGACTGCACATACTAGACACTGGACCAGATAGCAAAGGAGAAAACACTGAGAGGTGGTGCCAGATGATCTGAAGTGGTGAATAGCTCTCTGAGAGGTGGTGCCAGATGATCTGAAGTGGTGAATAGCTCTCAGCGGTGACCCAAACACAGAAACAGTCACTTGTAACAGTGCCGGACAGCACTGGACAGTAGTGTTGGTCACCACTGGCCACCTTTTGGGGTCATTTTATATCCAGACACCAAATATAAACAGGAATATTTGGTGCCTGCACAGACCTGGCCTGCTCTGATCTCAGAACAGAGCTGGTGGACTGGTGGACTTGGGCTGGTGGACTCTGGGGAGCCACAGCAAGAGCCAGTCTCAATGGGGCCAAGACTCTCTGCACCCCATTCCCTTTTATTGGGGCCAGATGTAACAATGTAAAGGGGGAAATCCTGCAGCAGCACTGGGAGCCTGCCATATTTCCTCAAGATTCCATGGCCCATGCTACTGCCTGTGACTGACACAATGGGACCCCATATTCCTCCCTGCAACACTGAACTGGGGGTGTGTGGTTATCTGTTGTTTCCTATGCCAGAGCTTGCTTAGGCACGGGGTAACTTTGCCGTTGCAGCCCCAGAGTGGCTGCATACCCTGGAATGGTGTGGTAGGGGAACAACTGTCTTACAGCATCACCACTGGCCTCTGCCAGAGCCCCAGTGGGGTCACTGGTGGTGGATTTGTTAACATGCCTGCCACTGCTGTGCTTGCACTGCCCAAAAGCAGTTTCTGGGACTGGGTTCTAATCCTTAAATTGAAGTCTGGCATTCTACTAAGGACTTTTTTTAAACCGGATTATTCCTCAAAATGTGTATCTAGAACCCCTGGATAATGAGACCCAAGGAAAAAGAACTTTGCTGGGGCTCATGATAGCAGGTGTAGACAGCAAAGGAGGGAAACACATCTCATGGTGTTGGCCCTTCTGGAGATCGTGTCCTGGTAGTCCCAGAGTGAGAAATTCTGTAACACTTGCATCATTAAAAATATGCTGATCATTGGACTCAATCTTTGGTGGGAGGGATAGGTTCCTTTCCTCCAACTACAAATTTTTTATGCCTTTGGTTCCTTGTTAATTATTTAGAATTTCTTAGCTGCTATTATACTGCTTACCCTAAATTGTTTGCAAGAATGGCCAGCCTAATTCCTCTCCTTCTATCCCAGTTCCTGGGTAGTGTAGGAAAGGAAATAATCTGTCTGCCCACTTTTTTTTAGTTTTCAAGTAGGGCTCTATATCAAAAACAAATGACTAAGAAAAGGAATAGAAGTTATTTTATTTTTATTGACACATATATTAGTTTCAGTTGTACATGACATTTGGTGTTTGTATACAGTACAAAATGAACACAATGAAGAGTCTATTTCTATGTTTTCTCAATAATTTTTCAAATTTACAGTAGTGTACTATTATTGCCTATCAACCCCATTCTGTATACTACATTTCCATGACTTATTTATAACTGGAAGTCTTAGCTTTTTTTTTTTTTTTTTTTTTTGAGACTAGGTCTCACTATTTTTTGCCTGTGGAACCGCAGGATCATGTTGCTCGGGATACCACAGACTCAAGCAATCCCCAGCCTCAGCTTCCCAGGTAGCTGGGAATACAGGCACGCTGCAATAATTCATCCCCTCAGTTTGCTGGAGGCAGATTTAACAAGAGAGGTCTTCCTTCCTCTTGTTTGCAATAATTTTTCTGATTTGCAAATGGCAAATGCATCCCATTGGTAAAAACCCGCTGGATGGGAATTGGGGAAGAAATTAGGTCAAGAGCCTGGCTGATGAAGGGTTTAGGACCTGCAAGTAGCTCAGACCTGATAGCTGGGTCAGATACTTGCAACTCTCCCCCCAGCCGCAAGGCTGAAAAGCAACCGTGGCCATGACAAAAGTGTCTCCCTCGGTGGACATATCTCACCACCTACAACCTTACTCTTTGAGGAGGATCAGAATATCTTATTCCTCAAGAGTGGACCCTTGCCCTTCTTGGCAAACTGGGCATTTCAGATTATTGCAGAATCAGGGAATCTTGCTTAAGAGAAGATCCAGTATTGGTCCCATCTGCTACACACTTTAAAAATCACTTTTACTGGTGTCTCACACAATTGTTGCAAGGCTTAAAGCTATCGTTTATTTATAACAAGGCCACAACAGAACTTAAAAGCAACTCATATCATTTTCGAAAGACAGTGGACTAACATCAGTGTGCTGGTAGTAACTTGTATACAACCACCCTATGTGTGGTGGGTTTGTAATGCTTCCTTTGACATGTTTAATGTCCGCGGGACAGGGTACATAACCTCATGTCTCAATTCTTCTGTGACTGGCTATTCTCACCCTTTCCTGCTTTGTCTCCCTGAATTAGCTTTAATTCAGGTTCGTCTTAGTGAACCATGGACGGACATTGACCCGAGCCTGATCGTGGACATTGTAGCCTGCTGGCTAGAGTGTCGCAAGCAATTCCTCTTTACAACCATCATGTCACTAGCGTCTGTGCTCATGACCCTAGCAGCAGTCACCATAACAGCTATCTCCTACCACTCTGTGGTTTTAACAGCCGAATGTGTGTGTTAACGACATACAGCATAATGTTTCAAAATGATCCTTAAACTGGCCAAAGGAGAACGCTATTTGCAGAGTGAACTGGATGCATTACAAGGAGAATTAGACTCTATGTACATGGATCTTATTGCTGGTAAACATTTGCTTTTTGTATGCTGTCACTATCATTTTACTAATGTTTGTGTTACCCCTCATACAGATCAGGATCTCAATTATTCAAAGCACCATATTGCTTTTGCTCAAAACTGGAATCTGTTTGCTAAACAAATGCAAGAGGTTGTATCTCATTTAAATAGCTTTAAAGCTATATTCCCCCACCCAACCCTCTTGACCTGTCTTGGTTTAACCCTTTAAATTGGGGAGCTCACTTAGGGTATAAACTGCTACTTGTTGCTGTAATATTAATCATAATTATTCCCTTGCTAAGGTTGCTTTGCACTTAGGTAGTCAAACTGTCAAAATTTCCTGGCTTATGTTAAACAAAAAGGAAGGACTTGCTGTGCACCATTTGCAAACCAGAAAAATCATTGCAAATGAGGAAGGAAGATCTCTCTTGTTAAATCTGCCTTCAGCAAACTGAGGGGCTGAATTATTGCATTGACCTTCTGAGATTGCAAAGGCAATGCTGACTTCCCTAATCAGAGATAGTGATCACCTGTCTATACTCCCCATTCCTCAATTACTCTTAGGTTTTAAAATGTTAATTGTCTCTCAGGTTTGTGTTTATCTTCTTTGAAGTTCACCAGACAAAGTGACCTTTTGGTTCATAAACTCCATTTGACCCTCAGTGTTGGCTGAGTAATCCCTCTCTGATTCTTTTGGGACTAGGTCTCGCTACAGTGGGAACCGCAAATCCTGGCCCTGGCTGTGGCTTCCTAGGCTGCTGCTTACAGGCCTGCACCACCATGCCGGGCCCGAAATTTTAGCTTCTTGATCCTGTTTATTCCTTTCACCCAACCCCACACCTCCTTGCTTCTGGTAACCGCTGGTCTGTTCTCTTCATCTGTGAAATTTGGTTTTGTTTTGTTTAGTGTTTTAGATCCCATTTTTAAGTGAAATAATATAGTGCTTGTTTCTCTTTGACTTATTTCATTTAGCATAATACCACCCAGGTTCATCTTATAATAAATGGCAACATTTCATTCTTTCCTATGTCATGTAGTATTCCAGTGCATGTGTGTATAACAGATGTGTACTGACTTGTATATCTCATATTAACACTACATGGGAGAAACTCAGAGATGTAATTCAAAGGTTGACTAAAATAAGTTTATATAGAATATTAACAAAAATATATTTTTTGTTATTAACAAAATATATTAACAAAAGAAATAATTTTCAGAGAAGTGAGAAGACAAAGAAAAAGGGTTGTGTGTTTGTAGGGTGGCAAATTATGGAAGGGATAAGCCTGGAGAACAATGGAGGTAAAAACTAGTGAGGAAAGTTTACTATGTGGAGTTCTCTGCTGCCCTCTCTGGGCTGATAAGGGGCTGGGTTGTCTGAGATTCACTTCTACACAAATTTACATCTTGTTTTTTTTGCAAATATCAGCATGGGAAGATTGCTTTCCTTGTATCCTCTTCCTCTCAATTGCTTTGAGTCCAAAATGTTTATGTTAAAGTGTTGTATTTGGGGGTGACAACTTCTGTTGCTTCACAGAGTACTTCAGTAGTCATCTCATACCGACTTTTGTTTGGCCATGTGGCTCCTGTTGGCCAGTGGGACAAAAAGCAAACAGTACACAGCAGAGATGTGAAAGAGCCAAGTACATTGGGCCTTGCTGCTCTTTGGAAACTTCAAGTACCATGTAAAGGGCTAGTTACTAGAAGAAGGGAGCTCACCTAGAACAGAGACTAGGTGTCCCAATGAAGATCTTCCTGTTTGCAGACAAACCAGTCTGCCAACCCCTGGACATGAGGCACAAGGGAAGAAGCCATTGGCTAGTAGCCAATCTCACAGCTGACCCAAAACACACTGTGAGATTAGCCATACCTACCCAGAGCAGGAGAGTCACCTGACTATGCTCTGAAAAATGATTATTAGTTAAAGCCATTAAGTCTTGGTGTTGCTTATATACAACAAAAGCTGATTCATCTCCAAATATGGTTTAGCCTAAAATATATTAAACTTGTTGAAGGCAAAGCATGTCTATTGCAACTGTTTGTGGTGGCAGAAAACTAGAAATGATAGGAATGCTTATTTTACACTCTGTTTTGTAATATCATACAACTATCAAAGGAATCATTGGCTCTATGCCCATAGTTAGATGCTTTATGTGTTCCACCACATATGACTATATAGTGAAAAGTTTAAAAAAAAAAAAAAGAAAACTTTTTTATCAAGCAATGACAAAATCCTACACATACAGTTTTCATGATTATATGAACAAGGAGAAAAACATGAAAGGTGATAGAGATGCTGACAGGAAGGCAGGAAAATGAAAGTTGGGGGGAAAAGAAAGAAAAGAATGTATTTAAGCACTCCCAAAATATGGTCCTACTGAACAGAAGAAAACATACTTACTCATGCCTAAACATTTCCTTAAATGATAATTTCTAAAACATTAATAAGATCATCAAGCCTGAATTTTATCAGTATTTTTCTCAACATTCTTAAGAATTGTTCAAACTTTATACTGAGCATGGAATACTTATATCACCAACACAGCTTTTTTCTTGTTACACAAAAAATTACTCCAAACCTAAAGCAATGCTACAAGTAGGCCAATATGTATCGATACTACTTGGTGGTACTCCTTAAAAACACAAATTTCATGGTACAAAGTTCCATGAAAAGGCAGCTCCCTGCTTTTTAAAACATGTTGTCAAGGCCCTTGCATGAAAGGTTTGCCTAAGGCAGATGCAACAATATTCTAGCAACTGGACTCAACAGACATGTTCAGGACTGGGTAATAGTCTCTTCGGAAGCCTATGACACAAGATTGTGCTTAAACTCAAGTACCACCCCAGATGTATTGAATGAGAACCTCTGAACACAAACTCTAAACTCTGCAATGCAAGTAAATACCCTAGGGGAATTCTATCTGAACTGGAGTATGAGAACCACTCCCCAGAATGAATAACCAGCAGTACCTATTGAAAAGTCATCTGCACTTGAAATGGTTAATCTGAAAAACCACGAATAAGAAATGCAACTTGATGAACTTTTATTTTTTAATTAATTAATTAATTAATTAATTAATTAATCTATCTATCTATCTATCTATTTATTTATCTGTTTATTTGTTTGTCTATCTATCTATCTATCTATCTATCTATCTATCTATCTATCTATCTATCTATCTATCTATCTATCTATCTATCTATCTATCTATCTATCTATCTATCTATCTATTTATTTATTTATTGAGACTAGGTCTCGCTATTTTTTGCCCGTGGGACCGCAGGCTCTCGTTGCCCGGGGTATCACAGACTCAAGCAATCCCCAGCCTCAGCTTCCCAGGTAGCTGGGATTACAGGCATGCACCACCATGCCCAGCTATTTTTTGGGAACTAGGTCTCACTACGGGCCCCAGGTGGGTACTCGAACCATGATCCCTAGCCCCTGCCACTTCATAGGCTGAAGTTTACAAGCACAAGCCACCGTGCCCGGCCATGATGGACCTTTAAACTGAATATTTGCACTAGATCATATAATATAGCCAGCTCTATCTTGTATTTCTCTATTCTGACTCCTGACTTCCATCATTTCCTTCTACATCCAAGTGTCCCATCTCATCTTCCCATTAGTGATGAGACACTTTCCATTAGTGTTGAGTCCACGACAGGGCCTGTCTTTCCCTGTTTTTTTAATGTCAGTTTCCGGGACTTCTCTTTGTAACACCTTCCCATGAGCCACTTACAGTCAATGCTCAGGGCTTCAAGCTGACCTTTAAAGTGACCCCAGATTTTCTAAAATCTTTCTGTGTAGTCATTTTGCGGATATTCCTAGATACAAGGGATCACTAGCAGAAGAACTGTCAAGTAAGTAGAGAGAAGTGAGTCACTGTAGGTACTCAGTTATGTTACTAGGCATAAGACTAAGCCCAGATGGACCTTCAGTCTAAGGTTTTGGGGCTACTTTTTTAATCTGGTGACTAAATATAAGCAGAACCATTTTTTTTCTGATGTGAATAATAACCAAAAAAAAAGATTTCAAGGCTGTGAGCTGTTATGTTGTTTGTAACTTGTTTTTAAATACTTCAGCAAAGGTAGTGAGTGTTGATGTTGATTTTCACCATTTTTATTTGGAGGAAAAAAAGATAGAGTTTTCACTTGGTATTTGGAAGACTGATATTCTCAGAAGGATAATAGCTGGGACTTTGATTACAATGCTCAATGAGTTTTATAGTTGACTTTACATTGATGAAATAATTGGGGGTTAAGCAGTGCCAAACTGCTCCAAACACTTATTTTGTTGATTTCCTTTGGCTCCTGCTAATCAGGTTGCCTGTACACTTTGGAATGCTATCCTGTGTCATTGGCTCTTACCCAGTCCTGAACATGTCTGTTGAGTCCTGTTGCTAGGATATTGTTGAATCTGCCTTAGGCAAACCTTTCATGTGAGAGCCTTGATGACATGCTTCAAAAAGCAGGAAGCTGCCATTTCATGGAACTTACAGAACAGGTTCTACAAGTATTTGCCAGCTTGCTGGTAAATATTTGTAGGTGTGACAGAGTTTTCACCTTGCTTTTATAGTGACTAACTGATAGAGAGGTCCTTTCATGTAAAATGCAAGTTTTCCTATTTGTGGTTACCCATATCTATTTTTTAATTAATTAATTTATTTTTATTCTTTAAATCACAACCTTGGTAAATAGTTCTTGTGATAACTCCCTCTCCATTCTCTCAAAGTCTGTTCTTTGTTGATTACTAGTCTGGGCTAAGGCCATTAGTCTTTCTATCCTGTGGCAGTGTTCTTTCACTGGGTGAAGAACTGTGTTGTTGGAATCAGGGGAACCTTGCTGGTAGGTTTTCAGTCCTAAGGTTGCATTGGGCAAGGCTGGGCACGGTGGCTCGTACTTGTAAGCTTCAGCCTATGAAGTGGCCAGGGCTAGGGATCGCGGTTCGAGTCCCGCCTGGGGCCCGTAGTGAGACCTAGCTCCAAAAAAATAGCTGGGTGTGATGGCGCGTGCCTGTCATCCCAGCTACCTGGGAAGCTGAGGCTGGGATTGCTTGAGTCTGTGGTACCCCAGGCAACAAGAGCCTGCTGTTCCACGGACAAAAAATAGCGAGACCAGATCGGA
>PVHY01003610.1:39849-105364 GCA_004024945.1 Uropsilus gracilis | reverse complement strand
GGTTTCTGCCTTTTTCTTTATGGCTTGTTTCAGCTAATATGATTTCTTCTAAATGCATCCATGTTGTTATGAAGTCGTCAAATTTGTCATTTTTAATTGATGAGTAATATTCCATCGTGTATATATACCACAATTTTTTCATCCAGTCCTCTGTTTTGGGGCATTTAGGTTGTTTCCATGACCTTGCAATTATAAATTGAGTCACTCTTTCAGTATTTAACATATTTTAGAATTTTCTTTTCTAGTAGCTTATAATTTAGAAGCATTTTTGTCATTGTGAATATAAATATATATGCATGCCTATACATACATATGCATGTATATATGCACACACATAACATATATATACACACATAACGTGTGTGCATATATGTATATATGTATATATACATATACATACATAGCAATGTTTGTTTTGAAAACAGATTCCTATGGAAAGTGAACCATGCTAAAGCAAAATAGAATTTGATGATGAGACTAAGGAGTATCATATAAGTGAAGCATAACACAAGTATAAAGATTTTTTTCTTAGATTCAATCATTAATTAATTAAATAACTCAAAGGAATAATAATTCAACAAATATTTGCTGAATATTTCCCATGTGTAAGTTTTCTTTACATTAGATGTGTTTATGAACAAGGCAGAAGTGAACCTGTTCATACAGAATTTGGAGTAATAGATGCAGTAAATGGAGTTACAAAGAAACACATATTGCTATGAGATCACCTACTCAAGACAAGTTTTTCAAGTTATATAGTGGAGAAAACTTATTAGGGATAACAATAATTTTTAATATAAACTATAGTAATGAGAATTATAACAGTTAAATTGCTCTAGCATACTTTTTAATGTACTTTGTAGCTGTTAAAGGAAAGATCCTGAAACTCACTGAAAATGATAAAACAGATATCACTCATGGAGACTACTACCATGCGTTTTGTAGCAAGAAGAAGATTGAACTCAACTCTGAATACAGCAAAAATACGTGTATTTATAACAAAGAATAAGGTAAGCATGGAGTTAAGTATATGAAAAATCACTAAGATACCACTACAGAGAAAAGGGGATTCTGCTAAACTGCCTAGAGCAGAAATTATACCAAAGACAGATCTGGAGGTAAGCTGGATTTTTGTTAAGACTGAGGTGAGGAGAATCTTCTAGGATAAAGGGGAGGATGATATAAGGATAATGATTTTGTGTTAGATTCAAACATTAATTATTTACAACAAATATTTATTGAAAGCCTCCCATGTGTCAGTTTTGTAACAATTTAACTCTTTTATTCTATAGAGGGACTAATTTATTTTCAATATTTTATTTTTAGCTATTTTATTTTTTTATTTAAATACTTAATTTAATTGACAAAATGTCATATGCATACTGAGTTTTATTTATTTTCTGTAGTAGAACTTAATTTCCCTTTTCTCTGAATTCTCATTGCTTTTGCCCCATTTTTAAATGGAAATTTTGCTTTGGTGTCACATTTACTGAGTACATACTATTAAGTTTGAGGTGTAAATGATGGCATGCTGCATGACATGGGAAACTAAAGGGTATCCCCAGTATCAGACCACTTAGATCTGATTTTGCTGACACAAATTCACATTATAGTACATGCACTTTGTATACAATTCTTTTATCTATATTCAAGATGTCTTTGATATGAAGCAGGAAAAAGAACTTGACTCATTTCAGACAATTATCCTCTTATATTGCTTGCTGTTAGAGATTATTATAGTACTTATGAGGAAATTTCAAAACATCGTGCTATTCCTAAAATACAAGAAGTACAGAAATATAGATATTGTATTTCAAACAAAAATGATTTATTCTATTAAAAACTTATACTTTTGGTGATCTCATTCAAGACTACACTTTTATTTAATTTTAAACTTAATGACATTTGATAAGCATAATTTAGAAAAGTGGAGGACATACTCATTTATGACAATCCTTGTATTTATGACATCATTAATTTGTAATACTTATTAAGTAAATGAAAAAAAACTTTTCTTATATATTACTGCCAATAGTTAATGTTCTCTTATTGGTTGCAATGTTTTGCAACTCTATTTTAAATACTCTATTTTAAATACCTTACATGTACTGACTTATAATATTATAAGAAGTATATTAATTATTATTGATCTCACTCTATATAAAGAAAAGTGAGACATATGAGTATCATGCAACTGTTTCAATATTACAGATATTCAAAGGGGCAGAGGCAGAACACAAATCTAGGTACCTGTCTCTTAGCTGTTATGATCTGTGACAAACTACATGATCATCATGTTACACACATAAAGTTATTTCTTTCAATAATACCATGGAATGTTTTTATGTTTATGTAATAAATCAAGTAACTGAAACTTAGAACAATTAAGTAACATGGTAAACTGAGAACAGATAGCTGATTTAAAAAAAAAAAAGCACTTTGATTTGATATGCCTATGCCACCCTGTATCCAAAATCCCCTAAGAAAAGTGTCCACTCTGAGGACTACAGTAATTATGATGCATAAATATAATAAATTGAAAGGATTGTTGAAGCCTCAGAATCCTAATTTATGTAATTATTTTACCACCGACATCTTAAAACTCTTCCTAGAACAGTAATCAAGTTTAACTTTTTGCTTTAGTTCTTTGTTACTTTTTTATTGAAACATTAGAATGATATGATAATTATTAAGCACATATAGCCAAAGAAAAGTGAAATAGGACAAAGGTTTTCAATAATTTTGAAATAATTAAATACAAAATGATAATTACACTTCTGTGAACTAAGGACTACTTGAAATCAAAATAAATTTTTTAAGAATTTTTACATAAGAGTTAGAGAGAGGTTAACAATTAAATAAATTCCCAGGTCATGGGGTCATTTATGATCTCCTTAGAATGTATTATAATTTGAGTCCTAATTTCAGAGTTACATCCAAATCATAATCACTATTATTCCTCATTTATTTTTTACTTACCTAATCTATCATATATCTAGAAGTTATATTAAATATATAATCTATATTAAGTTAAATTAATGACAAGTTAATTTATTATTAATAAATGCATCAGTGCCATATCACTGACTGGGTTTTATTGTAAAATAATTGATAGAGGGCACATTTCAAATGATACCAAGAAAGTAGTATATATTGCCAATGATTTTATGGATATTTTATGGGTGACTTTGTATAGATTTCTTCTACCTCTCTTTCAGAAAATCCTGTCCATTTTATTTTAATTGAGAAAGAATAGAGGTAAGATTAGAGAACTCTAAGAGATTTCATTGATTTTTAGAAAACATGCAACTAATGAGATGATAGCTTGACAAAGAATTTTAAAATCTGGTAGTCACAAAATCTAGTCAAACTCATGTTAAGACATCCATTATTGATATCATGGCAAATTTTGATGAGAATAAGATTGCTTACAAATCCTACTGAGCATTTTGATTAAAAAGATGTGCAAAAATAAAAAAAGTAAATAAATGAAAATATGAATATATAACTTTTAAGACTAATAAACTTATAGAATCATATCTAGAAATATTTGCATCCTCAAAATATTTTTTAAAACAAAAAACAGCTAATTATTAATCTTTGAAATAAAGTATATACCCTTAACATCAATCAATATCCACCCAGAATTCAAATCACTCCATTAATCTTATAAACTCATGCTGATTGTTGGTTTCTTGGAAAGTATATCAAGCAATTCTTATTTATGCGTATACTTTTTATCTAAAGGTGCCCCCAATTCTTTTAATATGGAAATTTTCATGGTAGAGAATGAAGGTATCTGTAAATAATTCCCTACATATTTTCCTAATTGATTTTCATGACTTAACATGAAAATTTAATCTAATAATTGTTTTATAAAATTTTAGAACCGGTTTTATAAAATCCATATATGAAATTGACATGACTGATTCACAGATATGGTGACCCTATTGTACCACACCAGACCATGTAATATCTAGTGGTCTCTCTTTGTGATTGATCAGAAGTTTGATGTCATCATACAATTTTATCTAATAGTTATAGTCGGTCACCTACCTCAGTCAGTTTGATAGTGGAAAGTTAATGACAATATCTGAACACTACTTAAATTTGCTAATTATGGACTCTGAGACAGCACTACTTACACACTGTCTACTGGATTATGACTAATAGGAAACCACATTTTCAGTTCTTTGTAATTCCAGGAATCTATAATTTTCAATTTTTCTAATTATAACCATCTTAAGAGTACAGATTCCATATCTAACTTATATCAGTGGCAATTTTACTGTTGTTACAATATAGCAAATATAGATATAGGCAGTACCATGGTACACACTACTCAAAAACATCTATTTTCAGGTTAAGAAATTACTCAGTTTTGGCCTTCTCCAAATCTTGAAGACTACTTCAGGACTACAGGAAATGAGTCAAAAAGCATCTGAAATTGAAATCAGGTCATAAGGAGGAGAAGCCACCAACCAGCAAGTCAAGGAAAAAGCAACATTTATAAAATGCCGCTTCTGCCATCCAGCTTTCTTACCACATTTATCTTACCCTCAGGCAGCAGTTGCCAGTCAAAATACAGTTTAAACAACAGGGTTTTATTTAAAAGGAATATTAACCTGGAAAACGCCAGTGCCACAAGTGGCCAATTATTTTACCTGAGTACCTTTTAGTTCCTCAAGTCCCAAACACGTGTCCCTTCAAACCTGAGACAGGCACCCAGCAAAGTCCAGTCCTCCAGCATCTTTGCTTCTCTCTCCAGCATTCTGAGCTGCTCTGCTTCTCCAAGCCTCTTCAAACTTTACCAACAGCCAGGCATGGTAGCGCATGCGCCTGTAAGTGGCAGCCTAGGAAACCACAGCGAGGACTGGGTATTGCAGTTTGTATCCCATGAGAGGCAACACAGCAAGACCTAGTCCCAAAAAATAGCTGCATGTGGTGGTGCGCACCTGTAATCCCAACTACCTGGGAAGCTGAGGCTGGACTTTGCTTGAGTCCATGGCACCCTGGGCACCGTGAGCCTGCAGTTCCACAGGCAAAAGCAGCAAGACCTACTCTCAAACAAACAAACAAACAAACAAACAAACAAACAAACAGATAGAAAAAAACCCACTTTACCAACAGATACTGATGCAAAGTCAGCTTTCCAAATATGCCACCTTGCTGTGGCTCCACACACTTTCTTTATCAGGCCCACCTTTGACAGCATCTGGCCAAATTCACCAGGCCTGCCCTCAGCAGCCCCTGGTCACCCCTGGCTTGCCATTCTGACGTACAACTTCACACTAGCTACTTCTCTGCCAGGCACTCTCCACCATGCCTCCTTGCCACCACAACCTCACTCTTCCAGGAGGCTTTCCCTGGCCAGGCCACATGAGCCTGTTCTATCAGTTCACCATTCTCATTTCCTTCCTCCTATCTCTGGCCCCTCTATTGTATGCACCCTTTGATGCTTCCTGTGTCTTCTTGCTGGGCTTTTTTCTGAGATTCCACCCACCAGGAAATGTTGGTGCCCAACAATTTTCAACTATGTTACTACCCTGTATCAAAACTATCCCAGTTTGGTACCTGTATTGATACCATTTTTCAGTGGAATGTTATCAAAGCCACTTTTTAATATTGATGTAAATTGGGGTCTCTCTCCACAGCCAAATTTTTATCTGCCCTTGAGTTTTAGATGCTTGTTTAATAATGTCATTCTAAATATGAGGGTTGTTTTTCAGCTGATAGTTGATATTGCTCTTAGTTGCTCCCACCTTTCTGCCAGTAGGGTCATGGCAAAATCAATCAGTCAAAATCATAGCGGTAACTACATACAACACAGTCATGGCCAAGAATTACAGATCTATCAGGACTGTTACTCCTCTATAATTAGTGAATTTATTTCCTCAGATTGTCTTCTTGGTTAGTTTATTAAAGTAACACGTAATACAAATTTATCTCCCTGAAAAGTAACTGTGAAAATGGTGTGCTTATGTGTTCATCACATTCTTGTCTTAATTCCTCCTGCTATGACACATTGCCATAGACCTGGTGCCTTACATGGCAATTTTTTTTCTCCTCACAATTTGGGAGACTGAAATTCTGACATGGAGTTATCTTCATGGTGGATTTTCTTGAACAACTAACTCTCTTTGTGATTTGCCAGCATGGCGCCTTCTTGCTTTGTTTCCAGAGAACCTCTTCTTGATGTGTACAGAAAGAGAGAACTGTATTCTTGTATCTCTTCCCACTACAACTCTAGTCCTTTTAAGTCAGGACCCCATTTTTATGACTCCATTTTAGCCTGTTATAAACCATCTCTCCAAAATAATTGCTTTGTGAGTTAGGACATTAGCATATGACTTTTGAGAAATATAGTACAGTCCATATCAATATCATTATAATAGCATAATGAGGAATAATCACTTTTCTTGTACCAGTCTCTGTGCTGTTTAAATGTAATACTTAAAATAATAATATTTTATTGTTATAATCAATTTCAGAAATGAAAATAAAATTAGTGTCAAGAGTTTTGGTGTAATCCAAAATAACTCTGTGAGAGAATTAGAATATAAATTCAACTCTTTGTTATCTCTAGACTGCACTGAATCCTATTCTTGTGTACTTTTGTATGCCTATGGGTAGGGATTCAAAGACTTGGAGTCTGCCTAAATGAGTGTGAATGTACTCAATCAGGCAATGAAAAATACATTGATTAGTATTACTCCAGGGACATTAATCTAGATGCTTTACATTTATCTGACTTTCCTGACTCTCCTACCCCACTTTTGTTACTTTTTATTTTGCAAAATGTTTTATCTATGATAAAGGCTGGAGAGAACACAGGGCTAACATATTCTGACAAGAAGAGGAACTAATGCTTAGTGTAAAGTATTCAGATTTGAAACACTAAGTAGTCAATAGAATGTCTTCAGCTGGATGTCACAGCACTGGGTATTTGAACAAACAAGACTCCAAATAATATTCACTTAAGTCTAACACTTTACCAGATATTATTTCTGCAGTTAGCATCATAGATTTTTTTTTTTTCTTTTTCTAGCTCTGAGACACTGTAGCATGCTAAAATTGGGTGTATGCTTGAAGAAATTAATTAGCTGTTTGCATACTTATTTCTATATATTTATTACACATACTGTGGACATTGCAAGAGTAAATAAATCCCACAAATTCCTAATGTACACCCATAGATTAATTTAGTCACCAAATATTTCCAATATATCCTTGCTTTGAGACTACATCACTGGTACAGATAAAAACAAAAGTAAATATTTTTGCTGTTTCTTATTTACTTATTTTCATTTTTTCTGACATCCTAATCTTAGACTAATGACTTTTGGACTTGTTTACATCAATTTATCTTGCTTAAGTAGAATAGGATAATTCTTAAGTTATTTTATTAATATTTTCATAAGTATCTATCTTACTAATGAAGATGCTTTCATGACCCAGCAAAAACAATATGCTATAATTAGATCTATATTATTCAAATACATCATATAGAGACAATAGCAGAAAAATAGAGCCTGAGTAAATAATTTCTAAGCCAGTACAGATAAGAGGTAAGAAAATATAAAACTGATGTGTTTCATTACTTTTACTTTTCTTCTCTATGTGAAGTTAATAGCCCCATAGAATATGCTACTTTGACAATACTCATAGAAAATTTCTTTAAAAAATGGTTTCTGAGGAGGTAAGCTAAGAAATTTTAGAATAAATTATTTTATTATTTTCTCCTTGGAAAAACAATATTACAGCTAAAATTGATATACTTGTTCATTGAATCTCTTATAGAATGCTTTCTGAAGTTGCCTTTAGTTTATCATCCAGAACTGTACTCTGTTCCTCTCTCCTCTGTTTCTCCTTCAGCAGGGCACTACTTCTTTTCATAGATCTTGAACCAGAACAAAGCTCAGCCTAAAATGCCTTAGATATAATTCTGACAGTAGAGGCACAAAGTGCTGTGAACTTTTAAAACATTTTCACAACAAAAATGCACATTTCAAATTGGAAATTTCTGTAAGATGATAAGTCCCACAGAGTTCTTTTATTGATGCACTATGCAATGCAATTTTTATACTCTCATATCTCTGTAATAGAAATTATGACCTGGAGCTACACATAACACCAGTATTTGGAACCATTACAGGCCTTTGTAAAGTGTATTATGCCTCAGTGATACATTCAGAAGAAATCCAAGAGCACATAAATCTAACTATTGCCCTTAAACTACACCTTTGGGTGAAATTTCAAGTTTTCTGATTCTGAATGTTTTTTAGTAGGTTAGAATTTTCAAACCATTGGCTATTCTTCAAACGAATATTTGACCTCTCCCCAGACAAAAACTGGAAATGATAAGAAAATAGAATAAAGATAGAAAAGCTATTTTTGTAATAAATTCACCATAGTAATAATAAAGAATGCATCATATATATATATATATATATATATATATATATATGCGTGCATACGTATGTCTATATGTATATATACACAGTCACACAAATGAAACACTCAAATAAATACACTTAATATTTCTCCCTTTCCCTTGATTTACTTTTCTAAATTATCATTTTTTGCTGTATTATGCAGTGAACGTATATTACTTTGTTTTCTACCTAACCTACTGATATACCTGCATTAGCTGAGGCATAGTAGATCTTAATAAATACTTCTGAACAATATGTACGTGATTATAAATAGACTGCATGTTAATTTCCCTTATTCCTTTTCATCATCTTTTAGAACAAAATACAAGTTCATTATCAGTTTCTCTGAATTTTAAGCATCTGTGTACCAAGTGCATGCCCAATGTCTGTTTATACTTAGGCTACCCTAATAAGAATAAGACCAGAAACTGTCAAATTTATTTATTTTTAAAGTCTCTATCTTAT
Source organism: Uropsilus gracilis (assembly GCA_004024945.1). Classification (NCBI taxonomy): domain Eukaryota; kingdom Metazoa; phylum Chordata; class Mammalia; order Eulipotyphla; family Talpidae; genus Uropsilus; species Uropsilus gracilis. Next base: position 96,464 of record PVHY01003610.1, on the reverse strand, counting down.
CTCACTAGTCAATGGAAAACTAAATCCTGTTTTCACAGTACTATGTAATAAACAGAATTTTCTTATCAGAAGAGGTAGAAAAAAGTAGCTCCCTAATCAAGTTGTTTTTTTCAGATGCGCTCATAACATGAGAAAATTATACAAATGTAAAATAAAGTTTTATTAGTAAAAATGCATACATGGAATATAAGAGAATCATTTGCACTGTGATTTGGTGATAGCAATGAATAATATATCAATTTTAACATGGTAGAGTTTTTGAAATACAAACATTTAAAAGCCTTTTTACTACATGTCAGTATTGTGATATGAAAATCACAGATGTACTTAAAATTGGAATTGATGGATGCAAATCAAAAACATGATTATATAGATGAAGTAAATAGTTATTACTGATGGCAGAAACTATCTTTAGTTAAAGAAATGCATTTTCAGAATTTTTCTTTACTATTATTCAATTATTTTTAGGTTAATAATTTTCTTTTAATTACTTATGTCCATGTTCTTCATCACCAAGACTACTTGTTTCTTTCCAAATATAATAATGTTACACAGTATATTCATAACTTTTATATCAATGTGTGGTTTACTTCTATACTTCATGTTTTAATTATGCTTAAATTTAAATTTATGTTGGCACATATTTAACTCCTTTTCAGAGAAAAAATTGAAAAAAGCAGCTATTATTAATAACCTATAATAAATTATATGATTATAATTAAAATAAAGTATATAATTATAAAATGTAAACTTATTAATTAAAATAGATGCTGTCAGTTTCCATAATTCAAGACTAAAATTCACAGAGAAAAGTATTTTCCTTCACTTTGCCTTAAGATGCTGCACTTCTGTTTTGATGTATTATTATAGTAGCAAATTAATTCATTAAGTTGATTTTTGTTAGGATTTTTAAAATTTTAATTATTTTAATGTTTATTTTTTTAAATTGTGACAGGCAGCCAATTCAAGCTCCTTTGGAGCCTATCAGTACCTCTTCCTCCCTGTTGTCTTTCTCCTCCATTCTAGTTTCTATCATGTTTTGCTGATTCTTCACCTTGTATTCCTGGCTTCTGGCTTAGGGCATCTGTCTCCCAACCTTTGTCTGTAGAAGTTCCTCAATGGAGACAGGCATCAGCAGATGGTTAGTCTGACTCTTCTATTCTCTTTAGTTTGCAGCTCTGCCATGGGGCCACTGCCACATTATATGTGGCATTCCTTCCCTTGTGGTGAAGAAAGGTGCCTTGCACTCATTGTAGGATTTTCTGAGCCAGGATTTTGGTTTCTAGTTCCTGGTGACACTGTAGGTATAATTCTGTTATAATTTATCATTGTAATTAGTCATATAGCACTTTGTTCATTGATTTCCTCCATGCTCTTTTTGGGTCTTACCAAGGAGATGGGTGTGTTCAGGCTTTTGTTCATTCTCAAAACACTTCTGTGTCTACAGCTGAACTATTAGTATTTTTTTTTTTTTTATTCCTGGTGAGGACTGACTGGATTAGCAGCTAATTAGAGAGGGTTGCACCTCTGCCTCCATTCAAGCCCACACCCCAACAGGACTTCAGGCCTTTATTGGGGTGGTCTGGGAAACTGCCATTGATGGGTGCCTGTTGGGAACCGTATTGGAGAGCTCCCTGACCCACAAAGGCCTGGAGACATGGGCCAAGCCCATTTTAAATAAATTCAAAAATATTTTAATACAAAAATATATAGATAATATTATTCTAAAATATTTAAAGTAATTAATAATAAAAATAGTAAATTTCCAAAAACATGTGAAGCATATTGATATTCATAAATTAAAATTAAATGTTCCTTATATATGTTTAGAAAGAGTTTTGTGTATTAAAAATAAGCAAATAATAGAAAAATACATGACATTTAATTTAAGATATTCATAACTCCACACCAAGCTTATTTATATTTCAAACATGTCACTAAAAATATTGGTATAAAATTAGATTTTTATCACCAACAAAGAACAGAGAGATCACTACCTGTTAAGACAAAAAGTGAAAAGCATGTTGTTGAGATGTCAAAGTTTTACACTTCTTAGTTTATGTGTTTATAAAGGATTCCAAGTATAATACAGGTTTTTGCATGCTTTTTTTATTTTTCAAACTAAAGCAAGGAAAGATTGGGTAGGTCAGATAATTTCTAATATATAATAAAATATGTTCATAGTACTTATGTAGCTATCATATATGCTAAGACAATACAATTTTCTTGTATGACATTGGAGAGTTGAGAAATTGGTTTACATATTATATTCTATATAAATAATTTCAGCACTCAGGTTGTTCAGTTTTTCTAAGTCTACTTCATATTTGAAAGCATAGATGGTTAGTTGAAAAAATACTTTTCCTCTATTTTAAAGATATTAAGCTATTGTCTCTGAACCAAATTATTGTCTTTAAAAGAAGCCAGGTATCAAGCCAATTTCTCCTGTTCTGCCTCCTTCAATCTTCTTCTCCACCCTCCCATCTCTCCTTCAACTCTCTCACTACTTTCTCCTCCAGCAATGTTCTCACCCCTTATCCTGTTGTTTTATATTTTCTAACAAATTTCATCATTTAATATAGTGAATGGTCCCAGGAAGGGGAAGAGAAACAGATTGAGTCAATAAGACAAGGAGTGATAGAGATTGCAGAGGTCCCTGGCAACTTCATGCTGTCAGCTTTATAGAGCTTATTTTTATTTCACTTTCCAGAATACAGGAAGTTTAATAGATCACATCTACCTGCAAGGAATATTCATGCAAGATGCAAGGGACAATTTTATTTTCTCATAACAAAATAACCTTTTTTTCCATAATCTATAGCATGATTTGTTACAAGAAAGGGAGCAGCCAATTAAACGTTTTCCTGACAAGCCATGTTATTCCTTGAGAAGTGTTTGCTGTTCTCAATGTTTAACCACCTTCAGGAACTGTTTGTAGTTCCTTTTATGTCCTCCTCCAAGGTTTGAGGTCTTTGTCACTTACCAGGTTTGACAACTACAATTTAACATATCAAAATGAAAGAACATTGGAGTTGAAGAGAATGGGAAACAAAGGAAATTATTATCATGTCTATGAAGGGGGGGATGGAATGTAAAACCTCATACACAAAACTAATTTAATATTCTAGTAAAGTAAAAATGTGAAATAGTATAGATAAACCATTAGCAAGGATATTTAACTCTGTTAAATATATTTCAAATTCAAACTATTTCAATTTCAGCGGTCATTATAGATAACTAATCCATATACTTTCATAAGGTTTCAAAAGCTCAATGAATGGGAAATAATTTTCTAAATAATTATAACAAAAAAACATACGTTTACTTCTGTGATGTATTTTAGGACACAAAATCAGAAACTATTAGAAAATAATCTTTTTACTTTTGCTAAAAATTCTTTATCAAAGAATATCCTTAATTATGAGAATTTTAAACATAAAAAATAATATATACGGAGATATTTTTTATTTTCAATACCAAACAATTTTAACATATTAAAATAATGAAAGAAAAATAATTTTTAATTATTTGAATAAACGAAAACTTATCCAGAGATTTAGAACATTAATGCATTTTAAAGAATGATTTAGAAACTTCTTTCAAGTTGAACTGTATTTTCCAGAATAAGACATTGTTTACTTTCTATGTTATTAGACTTCATAAACAAATGAGTAAATGTCACATGCATGTATAATGAAACAATAAAGTAGATATTATAATAATATGGGTCAAAAAAACGCATCAAATGGTGTAGTAATTTGGAAAGAAAATTGCAGAACTTTTCTCAAATTAAAATACTCAAAACAAATAATTGTCCTAGAGAACTTAGCTATTACAAATGTGGGCAAGTCGCATTTCCTCAGTTGTTTGTCTGAAAATATTGTCCAAAGAATGTAGTATAGAGAGTAAAAATTCAAGTCTCTAGAAAAAAGTGGAGAAAAAAACAGCATGGTAAACAACATTACTCACGATCAAATTAATATACATGAGGGATGGTAGCTTGGGTGAAGACAGTCATTTGAGGATTCATTATTTTTCCATTGTATTAGAAAAATTCTTCAGTAAGTATTGTAAATTAACTCGTCGCGTACACTATTTTTCATTCTATTCCCATATTTTGTAGTTATGCATTTTCTAATTTTATAAATGCTTACATTATTGCATGACCTAATTAGTAAAAGAAAATTATCAATAGCTTATATACTAAAATTCACTGCAATGAAATTTATAATTCAAGTTGCCTTATTAAAATTCTTTATTTGATAATGTATTCAAATGTATTGATGTAGTACTTTATGATATATTTCCTTAACATTTTATAATTTTAAATTTGTTGAATTATAGCACTTTATAAGTCTCAGGTTTACTACATTATAATTTATTTTCCTTTTTCTCTTGTATAGTTTTTTTATGCTTTAATATACTTGAGTTTATTTTCATATTGTTTCATTTACTAGGTATTCTTTATTCAAATATTTTTCATCTTTTTAAATAAAAGTTTTTTCATGTTTAAAGAGTTAGTACCATCATTATTTAAAAGAAAAAAACATGCACAGAAGTGAAAGGAGAAGTTTAGCTTGTCACCAACAACCTGAGTGACTATCCATTTCCTAGCTAGGGTTAAGTTTCCCATAAATAATGTAGAGATAAGTTGGAAATTTTTCTTTAGATATCATGTGCCCTTTCAAATATTTGGTCTAAAAAGAGAAAATCACCAAAATAAAAACAAAAGCAATAAACAACAATGCACAAACCCTCTTGGTAGCAGCAACAGCAAAAAACCCAAACACTTTTCATTATCTAAGTCATAGAGTCAAAATGGATTAAAGATTGAATGATGAGCCCAGATACCATCAGACACATACAAGTAAATTTCAGTGATATATTCCTGGACCATAGACTCAGAGATCTATTAGAAGACTCACTCCACTGGCCAAAAAAAGAAAGGCCAAATAGGACATCAAAATTAGTTTTTGTACAGTGATGGAAACCACAACACAGTCTGTCAACTGGAGAAGATATTTACATATCATGCATGCAATAAAGATTCAATTTCCTATATATTTATATAAAGAACTTAAAATAACTCAGCAACAACAACAACAACCAAAAATCAAGCCCATCAAGAAAAAGACCTAATTTACAAATTTTAACTGTTTCTTAGAGATGAGATTTAATATTTAATCTTTAATTTTTGACTGCAACATTTCTCTATCTCTGCCTATTTATGTTTTGTGTTTTGTGTGTCTCTCTTTCCTTTCCATGGACACACATTTAGAATTTTTATGATATTTTGTTGTTGAATCTATTTAGTATATCTCCTAATCATCTTATTTTCTTCTTCCTTTAAAAGAGATAGGTTGCTTACAACTGAGTTCTAAAGTATTCAAAATATCATAAATACAAGGCATTCATTATCCTTGGAAAAATGGAAGGACTTAGCAGATATATCTAGGATGAAAAAACATATCTTGAAATTTTAGGTGTACCATAGTAATGCATTGCATTGTAATGTGTTTCCCAGGAAATGTGGGATTCATAAAAAGTTACCTGAGGATGGCTTCTGTTTCCTCAGAAACTTGCCTATATAAAATAGAATGTAGGTTACAAGAATGACTTTTAAGGGCTGCTCCTCTTTTTCTGTTTAAGGGTTGTAATGAAAGGACTTAGCATCTGCTTTAGATTAATATTCAAGGATTTCAATGTTATCATTTATGATTTATCAGATATTTATTTTCTACTATGGGTAATAAGTTCTTTATGATGACATAAAATATTATCATACATAACCCTTGACTCAAAGGTGCTTACAACCTAGTTAAAACATATTTTCAGATAAAATGCAAGGTGTCAACATGAAATTAGTAGTAATATTATCATTTTTAGTTCTTTAATGTATACTTACATAATTATAGTATAGATTTAATATGCTTTTTCTGTAATTAGTTTAGTGTTGGTTGTACATTAGCTCCTTCCATAGGATATTTTATACCAAAATATAGTGACATTTAGAAAAATTTGTGACTCTATTATCCACTTTCCTACTGCCACTTTTCCACAGGTTTTATTTCCTTCAATCTCTTATTTTCCTTCATTGTCTTTATTGCATTTTTTAATGTACAAATATTTTTTCTTCTATGTAGAAGGTTCAGAACAAGGACTAGCTAAACACATAAAAGGTCCCTTATATTTCATCTCTCCTGAATGAGAGAATTAATTTCAACAAATTGCAATTATCTTAAAAATAATCCATATAAAATTATAGGAATCTTTCATGATAATAATTTTCCTGAACAAATTTGCACTATTTGTTATTTAGATATTTTTAAAAAATCATTTTAAAATATTCTCCATGAAGTATGATACATACATTGCATAGTCATTATAGTTCAAATAAATTTAATAGATATTTTTCCACTGAAACATAATAATTTTGACCAAAGCTAGGTCTCCATCATTGATGAATTGAACATCATGAATATTCAGTCCATCCCAGATCTGCCCCGTTGAAGGTTCTAATTTTTGTAATTTGTAGAAATGGAAAACTTCGTTCAGAGCAAACTGGACATATTTTCTTGTGAAAATTTTTACCATCCTTAGCTTTTCAGTCACACACTCTTTTGGAATATTTATAGTGTATAATCCAACAACTAAAGATGTAGCAAATCTTATTTATTTATTTTTCTTACAAATGGCACATTTTATGAAGGAATATATTTTGAATTTTAAGAAATGTTCTTTTCAGTAAATCAAGTAACTTGAGAACTTATATGCTGTGGATATTTTCCTAAAATCTTATGAAAAAAATATCCATTTGAACTACTCAAAAAAGAATAATGAGACATGAATGATTTAGATTTAAAAACCATAACTTATTTTCAAAGGTAGAAAATGTATAAGTAAAGAGCAAGATAGATAATTACAAATATGTGAGTAATGTGTATGAAAAATAAGAGTGATGGTCATATAGTCTATTATGAATTTAGGAAAACAGAATTATCAAATATTTCCCATTTGTTAAAATATTTATAGTGTATGTACGAGACTTTGCATTGAATAAATCATTAATTGTATAGGATGAATTCACAGTAACTTCAAAGAAATGTTATAGGTTATAGTGTAATAGTTCTTGATTCCCAGCTGCAATGAATAAGTTGAAAACATGATACCACGGAAATAAATAATAGAGTAAGCGGAAGGAAAAGCCATGAGCTGGGATACGTTGAGCAGAAATCTCATTAAGAAAACTGGTAGAAACTGAACTGAAGTAATACGTCAGAACCGAAGCTCATAGAGCTCAGAATTAAAGATTTTTAATTCATCATTATATGGTACTTATAAGTGACTTATATTTACTTAAATTCAGGTAGTTATGATATTCAGGAATATGAAGTGATGAAAGATCAGGAAGGAACACAGATGAATAGGGAAATACATAAAGATTTAAGAAGAGCAAGCTGATGGAAACAGGCTAGGAATGTCCTTATGCATTGACAGAAACCAGATACAGGTTCTGTAATAAGGACAGTCTCTGAGAAGGAAATCTTAAACAAAGAAATCCTTAACAATCTGAAACACAGCAGGAAGCACATCAAGATAAAACTGAAGCATTTCTATTCAGTACAGCAATGCTTTTGTATTACTGGGCTTTTATTATTAACATTTTAAGAACAGTTTGTGAAGTCAGGTATCATTAATTAAAAGACTCTGTTGGAGATAAGAGTCTTAATAGAAAAGGGAACTAACTTCTTCAAGACACATTAATCTGATTAGATAATAGATCATAGCAATATTCATAAATCAGGAAATAATTTTTAAGTAAAAACAAAACATATTCAAGCACTAAATAGGGTTTTTTCCTGTCATTTTTTACTTCCTTTTTGAAATATGACTCCTCAAAGTTATTATGTTCAATATGATATCCTGTGCGTCTATCAAAATGTGATATCAAATTTTATATGTCAAATTAAGTGATAGAGATGTAGATTTAAGAAAAAATTACCATAAAGCAATTCTTTGCTTTTAATTTTACTATGAATTCTCACAGAATTCTCTTACCACCCAGATTCAGGTGAGGATATTATTTTCTAACTGACATAATAAATACTTGATTACCTTCATCCAAGTGACATGGCTGTAAATTCAAAGAAAATCTTATATCTTATTAGTCTGTAATTCTCAATCTAGGTAAATAACATTTTTCTAACTCACAACGTCACCAAATTCAGAAACATGGTTATTTAGCTGATCCTTTTATTTCCCTCTTCCAACATTTTGCACATTCATGTAATTACTATCTCATCTATATCCAAAACTGCTTTCTTTCCATTCTCTCTACTTGTATTGCAAAGGTCTATGAACTCTGTCACTTTCCTGCAACATAGTTTCTGGAGAGTACAAAATGTATACTTTTCAATCTATTCTTCATGCTTATGAAGATAACGTTTTAATAATACAACTATGACCATACAACTTCTATAGTCTAATCTTCCCACTAAGCCACAGGATAAAGCTCAAACTTAAACCCCATCTTTCCATTTTCTTACTAATTCTCACCAAATCCTCATCCTTATTTGGGTCTTAGCTCAAATGTCACTTTTCAGAAAAACCTTCCCAACCAGTCATTGATTTAGATCCATTTTCTAATTAATTTTTCTTCCTAGTTTTTTTTTGATAATTTTAATGATATATTCATTTGTAAAATGAATTATTTAAACTGATTGAAAAACCATGCCTTTAAGGACATTTTCTATTTTTTCTGCATGAAACTGACATGGTGAGTAATAAATGAGTACTACTCCAGATAGTGCTATATTGTATCATTCTAGCTCCACCATACTCATGCTCTCCCCTTTGGTTCACACTGTGTTGTATTCTCTGAATTTGTCAAGCTTTCTAATAGCTCTGTGTTCTTTCTCTGAAGCTTCATTCTGTTTTCCCTCATATGCCCTAACTATTTCCATGGTTAGGCATGCCAAACACCTATATATTTTTTATGAACCAATTAAAATTACATTCTTTCTTTAAATTACTCCACCCTCCTACCTCTATTGTCCTACTGCTGGAGTGGATGGTGTGAATGTTTTGTATTCACTCTGTCCTAAGCATGTTTGCATTGTCACTTGTATCCTTCAAAGTTCCTTTCTGCCACTGAAACCACCACAACTGTTTTAGAAAAAAAAAATGAGATTTATAAAGGCAAATGGAAGAACTGGAAGAAAAAAAAAGTGCACAAATGTAATACCTTAGTTATATAACAACATAAAATAACTGCACCCCTAAAGCCTGGAAAAACAAAAGGGAGCATTTTAAAATAAGGAAACACTTATAGAAGGGGTCCCTTTAGTGTGAAATTCAGATATACAGTAAAAATGTACCACTGCATGCATTCTGTGATCCTGATTTCAGAATTTTGTGAAAACAGCTAATGGAGTGAAATGCCACTGCCAGGATGAAAAAAACACTCTGCTAAGGTTACATTGGCAGGTACTGGAAACAAATAAACAACAAAAAATATAGAGGGCATATTCTTTCTCTCAGCCTCTAATCTCCATCTATCATCCCTTCTTGGCAGAGACTGAACAAAGAGTTATCTGGTCAAGGAAAATGTGGTTTGCAGAGTTCAAGATTATAGGAAAGTGTGTTAAAGGAAACATATTTTGCCTCAATAACTGGCAAATGCCTTCAGACATTTTATTGTAGTTATGGTTATAATATTTTTCTTTATTCACTTATTCAACAAATATTTTTAAAGCTCAGAGTATATCAGATACAAATAACTAAAGTGATGAATGGTAATCATAGTTCATGCTGTCATGGTGTTTATTTTCTGAGTGATTTGTGGCATTAAACTTTTCACTTTTAGTCTGATAACACATCTTTAAAATATGTTATTTTAAAATAAAGAGTTTTTAATGTGTAATGTGATATGGCAGCCACCAGATTGTAATAGTCCTAGTTTATTAGGACAATAGGTGTCAACTAAAGATTATTTTGTCCTCTCGGACTAGGGAACATTCAGCAAGCATAACAAGGATAAACAAGTTAAAACCTAATGACCAATCCCTGCCTCCTACCTCCCACTGTAAATAAAATTTTATTAGAAAATAGCATCATTAATGTGACTATTTTCTTGATTCATCAGCAGAGGTAAGTGTGGCAGAGACCAAGTTCTATTTACATTTGCCTTTGTAGAGAAGTTTTTCATTAACTATACCAAAAAATCAAAACTTAACACCAGCACTTTAAAAGATATAATTTTTGCTATATATACATACAGATGCATGCTGCCAAAATTAAACGGATTTATTAATAATTCACTGTTAAAATTGAAATTAATCTTGTGTAAACAACCAAATTTTCCCCTCTAGGACATCAGTCATTTCTCAAACTAATTTTAACTTTAAGGATATTTTAGTAGATATCACTGGTTCAAGTTTTTCTTATCTTACAGTTCCCTATATTCCTTGGAATAAGTATGTTTCACTCAGCAGATAAGAGGCATATATTTTCCCCCAGGGGTAATAGAACTGATTGTTTGGTAGAGTATTTTTCACTTTGAACCTAACACATACAAGTTTACTTTTATTCCCCATATGTGTATTTTATTTTCTACAAGGGCAAAGCCTTTTTTGTTTTAACATAATCACAGTTCACGAAAACATACTGTATTAAATATATATTTAGCAAATTAAATACAATTCTTAAAAATCTAAATCTTCTCTATGAGTCAACTAATTTGAAACACTTTTCATTTTTATTTCATCATTTACTACTAAGTTGAAAAAACTAAGTAGGTTGCAAATTTGTGCTAAAACAAAATTTAGCACAAAATATGTGCTAAAAGACATGAAAGAAGTTATTATATGATATCTTTTAATGTACATAATTTGATATATTCAGATATAAAAGATCACTCATACTTAAATTATTGAAATTAAAAATGTAATTTGAATTGAACTAAATATTTAATTTTACTAAAGTTTTCTATTTTTAGGGTTTTTTTGCCTTTATATTTCTTTTTACTTGTATCATTTCACAAAGTAACAACAACTCCTCTTTTTTCTTTTCCTTTTTTTTTGTTTTTTGAAAAAACAGGTACATCTTTCTCTCTCCATGAAAGAAATATTTTCTTTTACCAGCTATATAAAGTAGAAGTACATATCATCTTTGCCCTTTCAAACATGAAAAGGGCAAAATCCTTCAAAGTTTTTTTGTTTGTTTGTTTTATTGAATGCATTTTTCTTTACAAGATAAAAATACAGTATGCTAACATCATCTAACACTGAAGTTTCTGTGAAACTGACTAAATCAGTTCTTTCAGGCTCTGCATCATAGCAATTTGCTTTGACTCACTTAACAAATGATTAGGATTTACTACACGTTAGGCATAGTATATGTGGTTCAGGTTCTACATAATTGAAATGGTGAGATATTAGTCTTCAAGGTGTTTATAGAGTAATAAAGAGTCAAGTAAAAAAACATTAATTCTGGAACAATAGTACAAGATAAAAATTATAATACCATTTTAAGATAACAAAAGTAGAATTTATAGAGAATAAATTAGATGCAATGAAGTTGTGGAAATATATCAGATAAAGCTGTGGAAATATATCAAACATGACTGCATTGGACAAGCTGAAGTAATATTTCGCATGAATACAGTAAAGTGCCATAAATAACTGAGGAAAACATAAATATATTCTTAGAAATACTCAGTAAGAAAAGAAGAAAAAATGGAAAGGAAGAGGAGGAAGAGCAAGAGGAAATAAAAGGTAAAGATACTACAGAAATATCAATGATTTTAAGAAAATACTATTAATATTTTTGCCTAAACAATTTAAACAACCTAGAAGAAGCAAATAGATTTTCAGATCATATAAAATCAAATATTAGACCAATATTAACATCACTACAAAATTTGGCTCATTGTGATATGCAAACAACAAATGAGAAGAAAGAGAAATTTAGAAAATAATCCAATTCCAATTGAAACAAAAAGAGTGAAATACCTGGGCAATAATTCATAAGGAAGGTGAAGGGTTAATTCATTGGAAACTATGAATACACTGTTAAAGGAAATAAAATGCAAAGAAAAGATATCCTGTATTCATGAATTGGAAAAATGACTTTATTAAAGTAGCATTATTCCCTAAAGCAATTTACAGTCATAATGCCTATTAAAATCCCAATGATATTTTTTTTTTAATTGGGGGGGTTCTATTTCTTTTTTTTTAAGCAGATTTGTTTAAATAATTTAAAAAAAATTTGTAGGAAGAAAACAAGTTACATAGATTGGTATACATATTACAATACCATAATTACAAAATTATAACCATGAAAAATAATATATTATTTACTAATGTGTGATTTAAAAGTTTCAAATACCACTGGCATGACAAACATCAGATCCAGTATACTAATTATTATTTCTGGGAATGTATAATGGGGAATAAGATAGAAGAGATAGCCACATAGAATGTCAACTATCTCTGCAATGGTTGTTCTTTTTTATAATTAATTATTTTTTTTAATTTTGCATATGTGTGTATTTATATTTATATTACATTACTGCATTATTGTGTACCCAAGGGCATTTCCACTTCACTAACACCTGTTAACCATCCTGATCTTTGTGTTCTTCACCTCCCCCACCTTCTTCTCCCTCCTCCATTGCTCAGTCCCATTGGTTGCTTTTCTCGCTCCATTGCTCAGTCCCATTGGTTGCTTTTCTCGCTCCATTGCTCAGTCCCATTGGTTGCTTTTATTTTTTTCTTATTTGTTTGTTTTTCCCAATATCCATCATATAAGTGAGACCATCTTGTATTTCTCTTTTTCTTTTTGACTTATTTCTGCTAATATGAGTCTTTCTAGTTCCATCCATGTTGCTGCGAATGACGTGTTTGTCCTCCTTGATTGATGCGTAGTATTCCATCCTGTATATGTACCACATTTTTTAAGCCAATCATTGGTTTTGGGGCATTTGGTTTATTTCCAAATCTTGGCATTTGTAAGCAGAGCTGCAATGAACATGCGCAGACAGATGTCCTTTTGAATTAATGGTTTCATGTCCTCTGGGTAGATTCCCAGTAGTGGGATTGCTGGGTTGAATGGTAAGTTCACTTTCAATTGTTTGAGGGTCCTCCACACAGTCTTCCATAGTGGTTGGACCAGTTTGCACTCCTTTTTCTCCACATCCGTGCCAACATTTGTTGTTTTGTTTTGTTTTGTTTTGTTTTCATTTATATGGGCCATTCTTAGAGGTGTAAGATGGTATCTCACTGTGGTTTTAATTTGCATTTGCATTTCCGTGATAATTAGTGATGTGGAGCATTTTTTCATATGCCTATTAGTCATTTGTATCTCCTTTTTGGTGAAGTGTCTTTTTAGTTCTTCTCCCGGTTTTTTGACTGGGTTTTTTGCATTGTTTTTGTTGAGCTGTAGGAGCTTTTTGTGGATCTTTGTTATCAAACCCTTGTCACTTGTCTGGAGGACAAAAATTTTCTCCCAGTCAGTTGGATTTCTTTTTGTTTTGTTTATTGTCTCTTTTGCTGAACAGAAACTTTTTAGTTTGATATAGTCCCAGCTATTTATATTTCCTTCATTTTTTTGCTGGCCATAGTTGTTTCCCAAAATAGATTTCTGAGATGAAATTCATGAAGGGTTTTGCCCGGTTTTCTTCCAGGTCCTTTATCCATTTTGAGTTAATTTTTGTACAGGGTGTGAGGGTGTTGTCCTGGTCCATTTTTTTTACACATTTTCATCCAGTTTTCCCAACACAATTTACTAAAGAGGCTATCCTTCTTTCAGAGTAGGATTTTGCCCCTTTGTCAAAGATTAGTTGACCATCTATCCAATGATATTTTTAAAGAATGAAAACAATTTTAAAATTTGTATGCCATCAAAAAATTCCCCTAATCACCCAAGCAATTATGAGAGAAAAGGAAAATGAAATTATCATCTTCCTATGAAGTCCACTTCAACCTGTACTACACAGCAATAGTAATCCAAACAGTAAGCTATTGGAGCAGAAACATAGAGCAATGGAATGGAAATAAAGCCCAGATATAAATCAAAATGAAAGACACTTAATCTCTGACAAAAGAACCACCATCGCACACTGGACACAAAGGAAGACCTTTTTAATAAGTGTGAGGAAACCTGAATGGCCACATGCAAAATAAAAGGGGAGGGAAGAAGGAAGGAGATTTTTGAAGATTGAAATAATAGCAAGCATATGTTCAGATCAAAATACTACGAAAATATCAACCAAGTTTATAGCAATACAGGCTATCCTCAATAATCTTAATAACTTCTCCTTATAAGTTAAGTAATAATTTCTCAGCACTAGAGTAATATTAGTAATTATTTCCTTGTGCTTTTGGAAAGCAACCTTAGGATATGTGTTAGTTCTTATGTTTCTGGTAAAACCCAAGAAGAGTAGGAAAACAAAAATATTCAGCTTGATCAGAGTTTTCATAGATATTGGAACTCATCACACAATTTAATTATTTTCCAAATGAGATTAAATCAAAATTTAAAACGACTGAGAGTTGGTCAAAAATTATATTGCATAGATCACACACTTAAGTAATTATATTTTTTTGTTCAAAGTTTTTCATTTAGGATATGTAGTCTTTGTAAGAAAAGTAGCCAGATATTCTTTAGAAAAGAATCTGGTTCATCACTAAATGTTGTAACAATAAGAAAAAAACTATCATGTTATTCAATAATTTTAATTATGTTTATTTTAGCCAGAAAAACATTGTTCAACTGTCATTACAGTTATATGGCAGTTGAATTCAACCACCATCAAAATCACAGCTTACCCCCTATAGATATGTCTTCACATTTGCCATAGAGGTCTGATAATCAAGTAAAAAAATCATCAAAATAACCACTCACCTTTGATTTGTGTTTTGAAAATCATAATTCATGAAGAAAACAATAAGAATAGAAATGACTATATACATTTTGAATACACGTCTGTTTCTCCTGTCACACCGTTGGTGAGTCATAGTATCTAATACATCCTAGGTTTATATGAGTCAAGAAGCTCATCCTCCACAACAGCATTGATTCATTTTACTTTCCACAGGCAATGTTTTATACTTGACTAGCTCCACAAAGATTGCCCAGAGGAATAGCACTTTATATCTATAAAACATAGTTTATGAATAGATTCAAACTACTTTAATAATTTATCTTGAGGAGTTTGTATTTACCCTTAAATGATTACATCGCATCATGCTAGATGTTACTATATGCATATGTATTATTTACATGGCAGAACTATACAGCCAGGAGTAAAGTCAAAGAAAGGCAAATCTTCTATCTTTGTTATACACTAAAAGATCTGAATTTTGCACAATCTTCCTTCTTTACTCAAAAAATGTCATTTTTTTTCATGAGTGCAGTAAACTCTCTTATTTCATTCTTCTTAGCAAAATTATTTTCTATTAGGTATTCTCAAATGAATAATGATTTTTATACTTAGCATATTTTAATATAAAAATCAAGTTCATCTTCTTGAATTTATTCTCATCTATCTGTTGAGAAAGTCAGCTATTACTTTCAGCTTTGGAAAAATATTTACTCTACTTGTGAATTTCTCATTTATAAACTGCAAATTTTTCAATTTTTCCTTCTTTCTCTCCTTTCATATAACACTTCTAACTGAAACATTCTCTCCCTTACAGGGTAATTACTATTATTAATAATGATGATAGTGGTGGTGGTCGTGGTGCTTCTACTGCTGACAGTGATAAAAATGATGGTGATGCATTCATTGTTTTGAGGTAATGGCAAAAAACTCCTTACAAGATTGAATTATTATTCCTGGTTGATTTGTTGTTTGTTTTAATTCCCATTATTCTTGTGTCCAATGTTTACTTTAAAATTTTTCACTTAGTGTTTCGTTTTTTTTAAATTTTCTTTAATAGTTTTATTTTATATCATATAGTTTTCTTCAAATATAAAACTTGAAATACTTAAATGTCTCTGTCAATTTAAAGGCAACCCACACATATTTTCCATAATCACATAAAAGAATTGCATGTTTCATTTGCTGACTGTGTGACCTTTGGAAAGTTAAATCACAATATGTAGATTGAAAATAGAAAAAGTAGATTAAAATATTGAGAAGTAAAAATGTTGATCAATAATTAAAACGCATTTCTTCATTGAGCACTGATAATAAATTCTAACTTTCCTTTTTCAATTAACTCAAAATAATAAATAATAAAATGACTTGTAAAAATATTTTTAAATACTTTTTAATTTCTATATTCACAAAATAATTTTGAGCAATACTGGGATTTTGGTTGATTTCATTTAAACATTATAACTTTTCAGGTTCTTGAGAGAATAATGTTTATCATTTTCTTGTTTTTATAATTTCAACTTCCTATTAGATTTAGTTCATGAAGAGTAACTTAAACTTCACATTTAAACAGCCCCATTTCCATGCTATTAATTGCTTTGCAAGCCATATTGCCAGATGTATGTAAGAAGAATACTTACATAGTAAATGTTCACATTACTCAAACAAAGACAATATTTTCTTGTCTCCCTATGTCTCCATAAGGGAAAAAAAGCCTACTCAAGATTATTCTTGTTGATGCAATGAGTGATTTGGTACTGATTTAATCAAACTCTATTACAGTAGCAGCCCATTTTTGTTTTCTCTCTATGCGTTTATAGTCATGGTAATTACCAGATGTTTAGGGAAAGACTTAAAGAGTCCACATTGACATGCTATTATAGAATAGAATAGAAACAAAGCAAATACAATAATTCTTAATTCTGAAGAGTATTTTTGAATTCCCAAATATTACATCAGTCTCAGGGATTGCTTCATTTTTAAATCCATACCTAACTTTTTAACACCAGGAGTATTAAGTGATGATTTAAAAAAGGAGTAAAATTTTTTAAATGCATTCATTTTAGACATTTGGAAAACATGATACCTGAATACACTTTCATATTCTGCTCTAAAAATGCTCAAGTCAACAAAAATTCCAAAATCATACATTATTTGCAAATTATTAATAGTGTGATTTAAAAATTGTGATCAAACAAGTGGTCAATATTAAAAAAATAATTCTAGTTAATAACACACAATTGAATACACATTCCAATTTAGAAAATGTCCATTGAGGCCTCCTACGTGTTAAGCACATTACTAAGTGCAACACATAATAGATGCAGAAAATTTAAGGAAAAAAATCTTACTTCGTTTCAACAGCAAAATCCTTAAATTATTTCAGGTTTCCACTTTTAGATTATAAACCCACAAACAATACAGGCAAGCCATATCACTTTATAGACAGGTAAAATGATATAAGCACTGTTTTATAAATCACACTAACAGTGATATGATATGAATTTGATAGTGTTTACTATGTGTCAGTTTTTACCCAATTAACTTTATATAAAAGAAGTAAAAGCACAAGAAATTTCGTTTTCCTTTAGCATTTCAAGCAATCAAAAGTACTTCACACAGTTACTTAGGATCAGACTGTTGAAATATTCAGCTGGTGTTTTGCTATATTGTTTGCCATTTCCACTCCATTCAGTCAGAAAACAGAAGTGGAACAAAGAAGCACAGGGGTTGGTTTTGGCATATATCACTTCCACTTACAGGAAATGAGTGAATAACAGCTAAAAATAGGACAGGGAAGCAGAATCATGGTGTGCGTTGAGGCAGTGAATGGTTGCAAGAAAAGGGTAGAGAGTGAAATAAAAACTATATTATTCAAGGTATTGCAAAACTTATTAGAAGATCATACAAATATATTATTGAATTGTTGATTTTAAACATATTAAAAAGAAGGATTTCAATCACTCTGACTTTCATCCAAATAAAACTGTCATTTTAGGATAGTTTTAGATTTTTCAGAAAAATTGCTAACATAATACAGAATTTCCATATATTTCATATTCAATATCCCTATTACTAACTTGTTACATTAGGGTGGCAATTTTTTCACAATTAATGAAGTTCAATTTATTAATTTTGATATATTATGCTTTTTGATGTTTATCTAACTACACATTAATAAATCAAGGCTAGATAGGTTTTCTCCTGTGTTATCTTCTATTATATGATTGCAAAGGTGAAATCAGATATTTCAGTGAGGAAAAATATAATGATGGCAGGAATAGTTTATTATTATTGAAAATGAGAAAGAGTGTATACTTGACATAGATTCATTTGCTGGCAATTGGTTATTGTGTATTTGTTCATTATTCAAGATAATTAAGTGCCAATATAAGCAGGCATTTAATTACTTGTGAATATAGAATGAGTGACTGAAGATGAATATATGAAATTTATCAGAGCTTCCCAAATTACACTGCTAATGTTGCCTTTCATTGAATAAAATGCAGGCTCCTGAAAGGGTAAAAGCAAAACAACCATTTCTTAGAGTGCAGGGAATTTATGTGCCCAGAACAGATGGAAGACTCCAGCTGATCATTGTTAATTACCTGTTGAGAACTTTTTATTTGATTTGATAAATTACTAGAACTATAGTTATTTTAATATCCCTTTATAGAATTACTTTCTTGTTAATGTTCTTACCACTAATAATATGTTAACTTTGTGACTATCATCTTATAAGGGTAATAATGGAGGAAGAGAAAAATAGGAAATATAAAATGAAAATGGTGTGTGAATATTTAACATTATATTGGAGTATAATACAATTACAGTTTAATATATTACAAAAACTTGTTTCAGATACTGAAACTTGACATTTTTTATGTCTCTTGAACAAATATTTATCATTTCTTCAAATGATATTCACTAGGTAGATGATATTCATTATTTTTACAAATACTCAGAAATAACATTAAGCATTCAATTATAAACACCAAGGTAAGAGTAAGCATGATTATGATATCAAAATTACTTAGAAGGAAACAAAATGGTTTATCTCTTACCAAAGAGGATATGTTTTGGACAGGGAACTCATTAAAAATCAGTCTGAATACTAAGGAGAAACAACTTCCAATTCTCTGAGTAAGAAAGCATCTGAAACTTATCTAAGTTAAGGTGTTTATATTTCTCTCCTCTCTCTCTCGAACATACATACAATGCTACAGTATATTGTATATGGTATATGTAGTAGATACATTGATGGTCTGGAAGTTGCCATAACCACATATTCTGTCTTCACTACTAGCGTATAGAGTTTGACCATGTTGATATACTACATGGCTTTTTAAACATTTATTTTCTAATTTATTGCTTGTTAAATATTAATTGTATCTATTCACTTCTATTTCTGATCAAATTTACTGATGTTTTCATAGTAAACAAAGAGTATAAAGTCTATATTTTAATCAAACAATTACAATCAGAAAAAAAAAAAACTATACTATTTGCCCTCACAAATGTAATGAATTTCTTTCACCCCTTCATGTTGAGTTGTATTTATTTCAACATTTTTTAACTGAGTTAAAGGTATTCTTCCTGAGCTTTAATTTATGTGAATAGAAATGGGTCTTTAAATCTTACTGATTCTTATACTTCTGCAAGGTAATGAGGAAGTAAATGTTAAGAATATAGGACAGAGTGTAACTTTAGTTAAGCATACAATAAGTTCTGTTATCTATATTGCAGTCACCAGTACAGTGTTTTTATTGCAACATATCCTTTTTTATGGTGTTGGAAAAAAGTTAGCAGTGGGCAATTATATGTATTTATAAATGTATAATTGCATATACATTATGAACGCTAATACTGATCTGTATGTTTATCATTATTTGCATATTTTAATTCTACAAAATTCATTACTTTCCTATTTGCTTTTATCCATTGGTTTCACACTTAGAATCTCCTCCTTAAACTATAGTTAAATATTTTGCTAGTTTCTTCCATTATTGCTGCTGTGTTGCTGATATTGACACTATTTTGAGGGTGTTATTTTGCATACTAGGTAAAATTCAGTTATTTTATTTTCCAGTCACTTTTCATAATCAGCACATAAAAGGTACATTAAACATTAGTTTTTAATATTGATTTATTATTTATTATTCTATAGAATCAAGGTTTTAAGGGAATTTTGTGCTATTCCATTTAGTCCTGGTTAGTACTATTACCATCTGTTTTTATGTGCTTATTCTACCATCTCTGTAAATTGTCACTGTATTTGGAATTTTATTTTTAGTCTTATCTCTCAATCCTTTTGTTGATTCATTTATTGTTTCAGGCATCTATTTTCTTGAACTTTTTTTTAAAGTGTGATAGAAACACTCTATGTTGGGTATTAGGGAACACAGATGAACGTTCCAGTCTTGTACAACAGAAGTAATTTTCATGACCTCTCATTTTCCTCAATATGGCTGATTCCTGAGTCATTTTCTATACTTGTCTTTGCTTTTAAAGGGAAATTTCTTGCTATAAATTAACATATATTACATATTTCTATGTAAATGTTGATTTTTATAAGAACATAACATTAACATGAAAAAGTGAAAAATCTAAGGCCATATATTTTCTTAAACTTAAATACATGCATTTTGACTAGTCAGTTACATTCTTAAATAACTGGAGTTAATCAACCAAATGTGGTATTGATACATTAAGGAACACTGCTAGTTTGTCTCTGTTCCTTCGTTAAATCAATTGTCAGTCTTCATAGTCTTGAAATAATCTATCCTATGCTTTTTCCTATTACTACTATGACCCATTTCAGTTTCCAGTTGAATCTTAGCTGGATTATTGGCCAATATTCTACTGAAAACTCTGAACTTTTGTCTTTTTTATCTCTGTGAAATCAGCTAAAATTCTACAACAGAAATGTGGTATAGTCATTATAATCAAAACCAATCCTAACAGTTATATGTGTCACCACTGATAGTTTAATTACAAAATGTCAGCCATATATTTTCATTCATTCTATTTTACTTATGACAACAGTTCTCAAAATGTAGTACCACAGATTCTGGGGATCTCCAAGACACTTTCAGGGGTCTTGGCAATGATACAAGTTATACTTCCATGCTCTTGTATTGCTATTTACACTATTGATGCAAAGATGAATTTGGATAAAATTGAATGCACTTTAGCAAGAATCAAACAAATTACACAGATATTTTCTAAGAATTTTTTATTGTCACTTAGATTCCTTTTTAAGTAAAGGATGAGCAAATTTGTTTCAATACAAAAAATAATAATGTGTGAAAAATATTCAGTCCTGACTTTGAATATATCTCTTTCTTTTTTGCTGGGTGAAAACAAGGAAGCAAGTATAAAGAATTTATGTTGCAAAGCTGGGCACGGTGGCACAAGCCTGTAAGCTTCAGCCTATGAAGTAGCTGGGGCTAGGGATAGCAGTTTGAGTCCTGCTTGGGGCAACACAGTGAGACCTAGTCCCCAAAAGCAGCTGAGTATAGTGGCACACACCTTTGATTCCATCTACCTGGGAAGCTGAGGCTGGGGATTGCTTGAGTCTGTGGTACCCTGGGTAATGTGAGCCTGCGGTTCCATGAGCAAAAATAACAAGTCATAGTCTCAAAAACAAACAAAACCCAAAAACAATATATATATATATATATATATATATATATATATAGAGAGAGAGAGAGAGAGAGAGAGAGAGAGAGAATTTATGTTGCATACTATATAATAGTTGTCTAGAAGAAAAGATGAGTTATTCCATGCACTCTGAGTTGAACTAGCCTCTTTTCTATTGAACACCTTTTTTGTTAGTAGCAATGATGGACATGTAAACAATTCACACTTAGGTATTTGGCAGACAGTTTCTCAAAAATGAACAAAGTCATTCCAAGGAAAACAAGTGACAGTATCTGATATCAATGTGGAAATGCATGCTTTAAAATGAAAATTAGAGTTTACAAAAAACGTGTATCTGTCACAGTATCAAAAAACTGAAAGACTTTGCAGAAAAGATAGGTAATGTCATTAATGAATGTAACTTTTTGCTTTAAACTGAAATGTGTCAATACATGGAAGACCTGCATAACTCAGTCAAATAATATTAAATTAGCATTTAAATTTTTTCAGTTTCATTTTTTACTGTGAAGTTTTACATCTAAATTGGACTTAAACTCTTTGGAATCATTTTACTTGTTTATTTTTATTCCTAAAGTCAAAATGTTCAAAAGCAAAAACTTACAAAATAAAATCCAAGTTCTTTAGACAGTTGTTTATTAATATTAGTATCACTTTTGATTTCCAAAATTTTGTGAGTGAGATTTTTAAATTCAATAGTCAATAAATAAAGTCCATCACACTTTATGCCTGATTCCTCCACGAAATCTTTCAGGATATTTTTCCATCATGTAATGCTTCCTTTCAAACAGACATATTTCCAGATATATTTTAAAACATTTATGTGGCATGTGCATGTTGTTTCCTCTATTTAGTCAATGGCATATTTACCTTACATATATTTCTGCTATGCTCTGCAATATATATGTCATTATATATTTTAAATTGCATTGCAATTTTTAGTCCCTTTCTCTGTTGAGGAATTTTAGTGAACCATGAAACATTTGAACATGAAGTTTGTTGTATTTTTACACAGGTTTCCCTTTTTTTTTTTTTTAGCTTATTGTATAGTAACTAGCACATAATAACTGAAGAAGCTACTGAATTTTATTGAAAAATCCTTAGCACAGAGTTGGGCATCAAGGTACATTTGAAAAGTAAACACAATTATTATTTAAAAATTAGGTTATACAGATGACTTTGAAACTTGAGTGTTCAGTGTATAGTTTATTTTATAATATAGTTCTATTAGTAAAGAATGTTAGCACCTTTCTCCCAAACTTTTTAAAGGTTATAGCTATAATAGGTTTGATGAGAGTAATATGTTGACTTCTTAAAATTATATTTTTTATGGTATTATGTTGACTTCTTAAAATTATATGTTTCTGGGTATCTATGCACAATATGCATTCTTATTATTTAATGCACTATTGATCCCCGAGTGACTGCTAGTTGATCTTTATTTGCATTTGACATATAAATCAAAGTATCGAAAAATCTTCAGAATGTGCAGCCTCTGGTCAGTTTACAGCATTGTGGGAATTCCATGTGTTGATTTCAGTTGCAAAGAAGGCTTCATTTCTTATATTTCATTAGATTTAATTTTATATGTATTTAATTATATTTATCATATTTAATTAAGATACATTGAATCTGAAATATATTTTTGTAGAAAAGTGCCTTGCTTATAAAATTTAGTTATCAATATGCAGTATACAAATTAATTTATAATGTTGGTAGTATCTAATGGATGATGTACATAATGGGTATTTTTCAGCTACATAAAGATTATAAGTCTTATTATTAAACCATGTGACCATGAGTGTTTTTCGCCTGTCTACATACATATCCATCTTTCTGCTGGTGAAATCTCTATGATGTTCTTAAAGTGAATGCTCCTTCAGCTCCTTAAGATTGACTCACCTCCAAATTCCTGGAGTACATGACACTGATCTGGCTCATCAGATCACTGAAAAGTTGGCTACTATTATCAATTCAAAAATAGATATGACTAAACCAATCCAAGGAGAATCTTATCAGCATCATTACTTGAAATACTTGGAAGAAGTTTGATTTTTCCACTGAAGTGGCCAAAATGCCAAGGTAGAATCCTCATGCTGCTGATGGCTATATTTAATAACATTTTCAGAGTCTGCCTAGGAATCCTTCTAAAGACAGGTAAGCAGAGACCTGAGATGAAGAAAGATCGATTTGTAATGAAATTATCTCAGTCCTCGGATCCAATAGTTCCTGAAGCCAAAACATCCCCTGGACGTTCTCGTTGTAGAGGACAATAAATTGTTTTACTTCTTAAGGCAGGTTAGTTGGATTTCTATTTTATGCCACTGAAAAGTCACTCATACTGATAGTAAAATTAACCCTGTTTACAGATCAGTGTTACCAGAAATTTACCATGAAAAAGAGAGTAGTTGACAATACGCATGATTATCTTTAATGTACATCACTGGTTATATTGTAGATAAACATAATATTTAGCTCTTCAAGCACAGAACATGCTAAAATTCTTCATGTGTTGTCCCTAAATAATTTAATGTACAAGCACAAGCAAAACCAAAAGTGAATGTTGTTAGACACATTAACATGTTTTTTTATAGTTATTATTTTAGTTTTCGTGGTAAGATAATAGCATTTTAGTACAATTTAGTTTCTGTCATCTAAATAATATATATATATTATTTCTGGATTGCTGAACACTAAAGCACAGCAATGAGAGTAATATTTTCTGAAATCTACTGTATTTTATACTAGGCTATGAAGTGAATAATCCCAAACCTAGTTAATTTTTTGTTTTTGTTTTTTTTATTCAATATGCATTTTAATAACTATAAAAGCTATTGTTTTATGCAATTAATCCACTAAGATTGAACAGAAACATTCAAACAATATGATCCACTGTAGAAAGTTTGTCAAGGAAAAGAATAGTATTTTATTACAATATTTCCTGTTTGATATTTGTCTAAATAGCTACAAGGATTTTGTTTACCTTTAATTGAATCATTTGCCTTTTGTTCAGAAGTTGTGACAGTTCTTTATTAATTCTACTCTTAAACTGTTAACAAATACATGATTTGGAAATGTCTTTCATACTGTTTTTTTTTCCATATCTAATACTCTTTTTTGATGCATAGAAGTTTTTCATTTCTATGTTTTTCTTTTTTTTTTATTGAGGTAACACTTTTTGGATGTATTTTACTACATACCACCTACCACAAGGAACCCATAATCCTCCAAACATTGTTATCATCCCCACTTTAATCTACACTCTTGTACTTCCTCTCTGGTAACTTTAATTCTAAAGTCAGGTTTTTAATGTTTATTTATTTGGCTTTATCTCACCTTTTGCTTTGTTTTTTCTATCTTCCACATATAAGTGAAATCATTCAAATATTAATTTTTTCCTTCTGACTTACATAGCAGTCAGCTCCACTTCCAACCATTTTGTCTCCAATGACAAGTTTATCTTTTCTAGAGTACTCCACTGTATATATATATATATATATATATATATATATATATATATATATATATATGGGTGAATTAGAATGATTATATAGATATAAATATATATATATTTGATTATCAATATATATATAAAATTATATATTATATAATATATATAAATACATATATATAAATACAATATACAATATATATATAAATACAATCAATATATATAATGATTATATATATTTATATATATATATTTATATATAATCATTCTAATTCACCCATCTGTGTTAGAGCATTTTTAGAGTGTTACTCTTATAAATAGTCCTTCAGTGATGCAGATCTACATATGTCCCTTTGTATTCTATCAGTAAATACCTAGCATTATAAATGCTGGTAGATCAATTTTTAATATTTTCAGAAAACTCCAAATTCTATCAAGACAAATCTGTCAACAATCCCACCAACAGTGTATAAAGGCCCTTTTGTCTTCACGTCCTTTATAATACATGTTGTTTATAGTCTTTTTGATATGATTCATTCCCACAGGTATGAGATGGTACATCATTGATCTTTTGAATTGTATTTTTCTGATGATAATTGGTAATGAGCATTTTTTCATGAGAGAGAATAACCACAAACATTTTTATAATTATGTCTTTTTTTTTTACAACAAATCAAGAAAAATACATCACACACACACACACACAGCTACAGAATAATTTCTCTGATAAACATATATGGAAAACCCTCAACTAAATCTTAGTAAACTAAATTCAACAATGCATTGAAACTCATGATCAATTTGATTTTTTTCTGGGACACAAGAATGTTTCAACATTCAAAAATAATATCATTTCCAATCAATGAAAGATAAAAATCATATTATATGAATAGATGCTGTGAAATATTTTGATTAGATTCAACATTCATTTATGATTTAAACCTTCAAGAAAGGGGGTAGGGGGAAGCTTAACATAATAAAGACCAAATACAACAAACTTGTAATACAGTCAATGGTGAAAAACTGATGGCTTTTCCACTAAGATATTCCATAGGACAGGTTGTCACTAGTACTAGTCAACATAGTATTGGAATTCCTAATTAGGGCAATTAGGCAAGAGAAAAATATAAAAGGAATCCATATTAACAAAGAAATAAAACTGTCATTGTGTGTAGATGGCTTGATGCTATACATAGAAAACTATAAAGTCATCCTAAAAACCATTTAAAATAATAACTCATAATAATACAATGGCAGGTTATAAAATCAGTATACAAAAGACAGTTGTGTCCCAAAATTCATGTGAGCTAAAAGAGAAAGAGAACAAGAAAACATCACCTTTATAAAAAGATCAAAAATAATTAAATATCAACAAGTAAACTTTTCAGTATAGTTGAAGAATCAACACTTTTTTCCATTATCAAATGATATTTTTAGTATTTTTCATTCCTTAACAGAATTTATTTCAAGATTCAACATAGTAATTAACTCAACATAGTAATTAGTAATTTAGTTTCTGAAATTTTAGTTTAAAAATTCCTTTATGAGAAAATGAATAAGTATTTTTTAATTTAATTTTGAACCATTTCTTGAGGCAACATTGGTTAAAAGCATGTATATAATTTAAGAGTCTTAGTTTCCATGTCTTTGTTGCTGGTTACCACAGCACATCCAGCACCAAGGCACCCATAGTCTCTCAACATAATCCAGAAGGACTCCACCCTCTGGGCTCTTTACACCCCTTAAATATTTTTTTAAAATAATTTTATAACTTTAGGCAATAGATATTTACAAGTGGTGCTTCCAGGTTTTACCCAAATTGGAAGCAATTGAAATGATCTCAAAGAGAGTATTTCCAAATCAGTTTTCTCAGAAGTTTTATTTTGAAACAGAACATTATATCCCAGAAATAAAGTATCATAAATGATTAACATGAACATCTTTATGCAAGCAAATTGGAAAATCTAGTAGAAATCTACACATTTTTAGAATGATGTAGCCTTATGATACTAAATCAGAATAAATAGAAGGCTTGAACAGAATAATCATAATCAAGGAAATTACACAATGACAAAAAGATCTTTCAAAAAGCAAAACCAAGAGCCAGAGTATTTCACAAGCAAGAGCTACCAATCCTTTCTAAGACAAATGGACTTATCCTTCTCTATTTATTGATAATAATATGCATCCAAACACATTTCATGAGATCAACATTACACTTAGAATTTTAAATCTATAATTATTAGTGGATATTCAAAACCAAGAGTTTCCAAGGTGATATTACATGCAATCTGTCTCTTTATTGGAAGAACTCAGAATATATAAGAAACAAGTCTGCCTTCTAAATTTATAGGAGAGAATAAGTATACAATATTCCTTTACATTAAGTCAAATAGTGGTTTTCATCTAAATCCTTATGAAATTCCTTTGGAACACTATTTGATTAAATATTTGAGAAAACTGACATAAAAAATTCCTTATTCCTTTAAAGAATTAACAATGCACCATTTAAATTTTTCTCATAAGTCAGAATGATATATGTTCTATATATCATATATATTGAAGAAAATAAAAATAATTTGTAAATTTGTAAATATATGTTATATAAATTTGTAAATATGTTATGTAATGTGTAAATATTAAAACCATCTTAATTTTATTTATTTTAAATATTTAAACCAAAGGTACAAATGCATATTCTGGTAATTGATGATTATTGAGAATATTCTAAATATACTTTTTTGAAGTATATATACTAAAATACATATACTAAAATACTTAAATATATTGAGCAGAAATGAGCTAGACATATTTAAACTAAGGTTTTGAACATTCACATGATTTCTATAAACAGACCATTCAACAGACATCTTGTTAGTATTTTCATTTAACTTTTTTCACTGTTTATATTATGTGTAGAGTTTCAATCTGGACAGTTCAAAGGTCAATTTCACCAAGTCTTCAAAAAATAATGTTTTTTTAACAAAACTTTATGTAATTTATCTGAATATTTATGTTTTTGAAGTTCACCTATATATATATATATACTTAACTTCAATAGAATAAATATTCAAATAAAAATAATTCCTTAATAAAATTTAGATATTCTGATACCTTTAGTAATGTCATCATGCTTTAAGAACTAAAGAAAATTAGAACAAGTTCTTTTGACATACTATGAAATTTTTTTCCTCCATTGAATTAACCGAAATAGCTCATGTAATTATAGTGATCCTTTAGAAACAGAAAAAAAAAAACATTCACAAGTTCAGAAAATGGTTTTAGACACATGGGGTTCCATCTGCTACCTGCTCTACTTTAAAAGTGAAAACCCATATTATGGTAGAGTTGAAGCTGCATTCAGAATCTAGAAATCCATTTCTGCCAACTC
Source organism: Uropsilus gracilis (assembly GCA_004024945.1). Lineage (NCBI taxonomy): Eukaryota > Metazoa > Chordata > Mammalia > Eulipotyphla > Talpidae > Uropsilus > Uropsilus gracilis. Next base: position 68,081 of record PVHY01003610.1, on the reverse strand, counting down.
CACAAGTATAGAGAGTCCTCCATAGAATGGAAATTGTCTGCCTTGTCCACCTTCTTCCCTGACTCCGAAAACAAGCATTTTAAATCTTTAATATTTATAATCTGTTCAGTTAACACCCTACTTGTCACCACTTAGTGTTTCAGACCATTTAGTACCATAATTCTCGATTTTTTCATTTCGGCATCTCTTTGCGTCTTAAAAATCTATTGATTTGTTTAGGTCATTATAGCTGTCTATATTTAGTATGATAAATGCAAGTAGTTAAATTGTATAAATATTAATTCTAAATACTAAGCATAAATCAACACTACATTAACAAAAGTTCATATTTTCATGAAGAATTATGCTTAGTATAGCTCTCAGCAATAGTGACACTCTACAATTGGTTATGCTTAGAAACGCTCACATCAGTCTACACTCTTTGTGTTTGCATTCACAGATGTTTTCCCAACCATAACCAAACTTGTGAGTGAATGACTCTGGCAGGTTTCTTATGATTAAAAGATGTACCTGGCAACTACCTTACACTATGGACAAAAATATAAGCTATATATTTAAACATCATTTTTTTGTCCACAGAACTATCTCTGATTCTATCACAGGTAATTACTGTTCAGGTGTAACCAATGATTTGGAAACATAATCTAGAAAAATAAAATGATAATTTATTGATTCATAATAATAAATAATGTTATGCATAGAGTATATAATGATTTTTATTAAGAATGTAAGTAAACCCTTCACTTTTCAAATAAAAACCCACCTTGAGCTTACTAAAAGTCACATATAAAATTCAAAGTTCAAGAAAAATTGGGAGAAATAGCTAAATATTTCAGAAATGAATCTTGCGAGTGTTTGACTTTAGATGTAAATTTTTAATTATATAAGTTTAAGGCACAAGCATAATTGTTTCTATTGTGTCTACATTTGTTAATATCATCTTTCAGTGAAACATCCTTTTTTGGTATGTATTATTAAAATGAAAATCTTTCTTTTCTCTCACAAACTGGAAAGTTTAAATGAAGCTGCAAAGCACCATTTTAGTATTCTCATGTTTTATTCTCCTTCCATGTACTTCACATATGGCATTCCATATTTTTAGCAGCAACAGTGCAGGTAATATGTATTTACAACAGGTGTTCATGAATAAAACCAACTAAACAGGCAAAATCTCCTAGATTTCGCTGTAGCATCTTCCTACTATTGAGTTTTCCAAACCTCTATGAGGTTTGCTTGTCTAGTTACTAAGCAGAATAAAAATATGAAATCCAAATAACAGTATTAAGTATTACTATCCATCAAGGTCTGAAGATGTGAATAACATTTTCATAGTCTCAGCAATGTAGCCATTATTTAATCAAATTTTTACACTTTATATTTTATTTTTATACTTTTATTTTAATGCATTTTATAACACTGCATATTATTTAATATTACAGTAGTTGTTATCTATATTTTCATCCAAAATTAGAAGTATAAGCATTAATGTGATTAAGACCGACTCAAAGAAGTCCAAATCCAATTTCCACAGTTCATTATGAAGAGCAAGTGAGGAAATAAATTAATATTAAAAAATGTTCTTAATTAGTTCCAACGGTTGAAAACAAGGTTCTATAAAATATTCACAAAAGTAGCTAAGAGTCCTTTCCAACTTGGGCTGGGCTCAATGCTCCTACAAAGAAAGGTGACAATTCCCCAAAAATTCTTTGTGTATTACTTGTTGAACTAACTCAGTAAAAACTTGATATCTAAAAAATAAGTCAAAATTCAAACTATGAAGTGAAATTTTATTTTTACAACAATTGTAAAATGGCTGTAATAAAATCATCACTAACCTGATTTGTCATTATAGCAAAATAAATAAATGAGCACTAGACAAAATTCTGTTATATTAGATTCACATCTATAAAGTGCTAACATCCACCAGAGCAAAAAAGGTTTTGGTTAGAACGTAAGTCAAAAGTATATAATTGCAATATAAATTTATTGAGGGAAATTCACATTATAACAATATAAGCATATTACAACTGATAGTAAAAAAAAAAGGAGTTTATGAACTTTTTGGTCAAGCTCAAAAAACTGGCAAGAAAGGCCAGAAGAGTTTCTGGCAGTCATTTTCTGCAGGGTATGTATGTGGGGTGGGGGGCACATCTCAGAAGTATGAGACTAGTGGCCACCAGGAAATCCTGGAGAAGGGCATGGAGTTCCTTAACATGTCAAATAGGATTTACTTATGTACCCATCACTTTCCAGAGGCATATTATTAGTAGTATCACCTGCTGATTTTCATTAGGAGGGACCTGAGTGTAATATGGTTCTATCTGTTTTTGCCTTTTGCATATCTATCAGTGTCTTTGTAAACAAGCCATTGCTTTATAATTAATAACAAGCTGCTCTTGCCCAATTACCCCAACCTCCCTAGCACTTACTCATACTAACTCATAAAATACTAACTCATAAAATTTCCATGAATAAGAATTATTGTAGTAACAATGCATATAACAAATGGTCACAGATTTCTGTCATCCTGTCCCCACTGTTCAGAAGAAGCATTCAGTATTTGTTCATCAAGTGACTTCCTACTCCTTCTCCAAAGCAAGATACCTGGTCACCCACTCCATGTAGTCTCTTTAAACAATTATTCACCCTCCTATTTTCCTTTCAAATTTGTGTTTACTAACCTGTGATATTAATTCATATCTGTACACATTCTGTATTTTGGTCCCTTCATGTGCCAATGACGTTTAATAAAACCCTTTGTATATATAGTAACATTATTTTCTCTTTTTGAACTTAGTCACTCTTCTTATGTCTTGATCTCTTTTCCATTTTTCTTCCTTTTTTTTTTTTTTTTGGTTGTTTCCTTCCCACAATTATAACATAGTTGTTAGATATTATTGAATATACCTTCTCCTATGCATTGAAATTGCACATTCCAACTGAATTTTCTTGTATTTCATGGTTAGAACTAGATCAAGTTAAAATAGCTATGATCAATGACCTAAATACTTTCACACAAGTACATGTGCATGGTTATGTACATATACATATATTTATATGCACACATGCTACTTACAACTGTATATTATTGAAGTGCTCCTCAAATTAGCCTTAAGATTTAATATGATTTTGTTATTTTTATTTTTCTCATTTTCAATAGTACATCCGAAAATTATGAATTATGTTGAAGAAGTAATAAACTTTAGAAATCCTACAGATTTTATGTTGCCCAATGAGATAAAAAGTAGCTAATATAGTTAGCCAAAGTATTTTTATTCAGTATTTTATTCAGTATATTTCAAAATTCTTCAGTAATAAACATAATAGTAATAATATGTTTATATTAATAAATATAAATAAATATAGTAGTAAACATGCTAAAAATATAATCATACTGCTTATAAAATATTACCAACAAATTTAAAGCTATTGGCAAATGTCTTTTCAATCTCATTATTTCATAAGAAACATAATTGAAATTATATTTATTTTGATAATATGAAGCTTCATTTGATATGCTTGATATGCTTCAGTTAAGGATCAAGTTCTTGAAAAGGACATGAGTTCATTTTATTTTAAAATTTAAATATTCATTTTAGCTATAATTTTGCTACTTAAATATTTAAATTTTAAATGTATATGTGAAATAATATATTGAAGATAAGTAATATGAAACAATAAAATATCATGGTACTTATATATTTCTATAATAAAGATATAAGTATACTACAAATTTAATGGTCTTCATATCTACCAAATATACTATTTCAGATTAATTATTTTTAGCCTATCTATAACATTTGTGTTAAGAAATATAGTTTTTCTTCACATTTCATAATAAAATCTTGGTGTATTTTGGACTTTTCTCAGATTGTTCTAATTGAGGCTTTTCCATTCTAGGTAAAGTCTAGAAAATATTTGCTTAGTAGAATAAGAAATGTTTCTATGAAGGAAGATAAGAAAATGAAACAAAGCATTTTCAAGAAAAGAGTAAAAATCTCCTGGTCAGGAAATTATCTAAATATACAAAGGTTTATAGTTTCCTCTAATATTTGTTTTAAAGGGATGCTTACAGTTAGAAAATCATAGTATTACATTTATTTCAAGCTCTATGGCAATGAAAACTAAGTTGCAAACTTAGTGATCTATTTCAAATGAAACAGAGCAGTAATGTGTTTGTCAATAGTAGTTTCTGGAGAAGAAGCAATTATATTCTCTGTAAATTTCCAGACATACGACATATGAGAAATAGTTCCAAAATGAATAATTTCAAATATGCTCTATGAGGAAAGGAATAGATGCACCATTATTATAAACTGATAAACTTTTTAACAGATAAAGTTAGGTTACTGCAAAATCACACCAAAACTTTCAGTAACCATCGAGGCTTAGCAAAAAGAACAAATATGTTAACTGTAAAATTAGGATACAAAATCAATATATACTATTGTAAATATGCAGAAACTAACAAGACAGTAAATTCATTTATTGCTTGTATAAAAATTCTCTCTGTACACTTCCTAGCACATAACTCATCAAAATTTATTAATACTGCATTCTCCTGTATCTAAGTTGATCTAAAAAAGTTACAGAATTGCTTAAAACATGAAAAGCATTAGTCAAGAAAAATACATTTGCTAGGAAGAAAAACATTTTTTAAATCTTGACATTGAACAATATAATAAATATTTCATTTTCATTATAATTTTTACTAAGTTAAGACATACCTTTGTTATAATTATTCCTCATGAAATCGGTACAATTGCATTCCTGATAAAACTGTAAAATTAATCATTTTCAAAAACTTACATGCTAAATTCTTGTTGAATAGCAACTTTTAATGCCATCAACAGATTAGATAGATAGATATAGTTATTACAGATAGATAGATATTTTATATATATATTTACTAGCACTTTCAATCATTAGTGTTTTGATCAGCGTTTCTCTGGTTGGCTAACATACTGTTCTATTGACAATTCCTAATGCAAATGATATATACTTTTGAACACTCGCATCTCTTGGATATGTTTTTTTCTAACATTCACATAATTTTTCTTAAAGTAACTTGATATAATTGCTCTATTTTATTATTTGTTCTCATTCATCATTTATTATACCTAATCTAAGTTTTTTTTTTAATTGTGGTAAAGTATGTTTACATTATTGTTGATATTTTGGAATTATATCCAATGCAGGTATTGCCATGACAATGCACCCACAACTAATATTCATATTACACCCCATTACCCATTACACTCCCTTCTCTTTTATTATAATCCCTTCATTAACCTTCTCCCTCTGGATGCTTTAGATCCATTTCCATCATTCAAAGATGAGTTTTTAAGCTGAACCTTAGATTTATTTCTCTATATTCCACATATATTAACACCATCAGATACTCACCTTTCTTCTTTTGATTTATTTCACTTAAATTTACTCCTTCTCACTCACATGTTGCATGACAAGATGTGTTGGAGATGATGAATTTATATTACAATTTGAAAAGGTTTCAGTAACCAGAATATTGATCAAACATCTAGAAATTCCTATGAAGGTATTTTTTAAAATTTATATTGGCTTTTAAATGAGTAAACTCAGTAAAATAGACTACCATCCACTGCCATATTCTGTGTGAACTTCAGTCAGTTAACAACCTTGATATTAGAACTGGGGAGATGAATTTCTCCCAAAATAAGAGGAATTCTGTCAAACAAACCATCCTTGGTTATAAGCATCAACACAACTTTTCCCAAGATCTTCACCCTGACTACCTATCCTTTAGATCTTCTTAGTAACCCAGTCATTTCCAGTCAAGTCCCTATCCCTTTGTCTTCAATCAATTGACTTTAATTTCTCTGTTCTCAATCCTCTTCCTCAGAAATCTCACTCCATTTTCTAAATAAGGTTCTTATCTTCTTGCCAGATGGCTTAAAAAATAACCCTTTCTCAAATAACAGTGTCATAGTATTGACTTCTATGTGCATTAAGCAGTGAGCGCTTTGAATCGGTTGAAGTTTCTTTTGAAACTTTGGGGCTCTCCTAGTCATTTTTATTTTGTTTCTAGATCACAATCTATTTTTTTTTATTTTTGCAAACCATATAGCCTGAACTCTTTGATTCAGTTGCCTTTTTAAATGTCCTTCTGCATATTTCATTAGACAAAAATTTAGTGATACTGTCTAAATATATAAATTATAATTAATTTTAATCAAATTGGTTAAAATTCATACCTAAGTGATTCTCTGTGCAAACCTCTTATACAGTGAGTTTAAACAAATTTTAATAAATGTGGGCATGTAAATAATTCTTCTAATACCCTGTTTGTCAGGGTTGCATTTAGTTCTGATGTTCAGAGACAAATTCAAAGTCCCCAGGATGAAACTCTCAAAATATAGTGTATGTAATTTGAAAGTTCTATTACAATAATACTATCATGTAAATATTGAATTTTCCAAGTCAGCTCTATTCTTTCATATAGCCAAAGAAGAAAAGTTATCATCTAAAATCTAGGCCAGAATACATATACACGTAATCTTTTCTCACCACAATTTCTAGTTATTTTTAATAAATGAGAAGACACCAATTTGCTTGTGGTCTCATTTTCAAGACATTTATTTCTGTTTGGTGTCTACCTATAACAACAAACTGTCTTGAAAACTTTCTACTTTTCCCATGATTACAGTAATTTAGAACAACTTTTTAATTAAACCGATGGTAAATTACTCGAATAGCTCCTAAACTAAACTTACTTAATAATTGATAATGTGTCACCTAATTTTCCCCTTTCTTTTGTCAGAACCAAAAATAAAAAATGTGAACATACTTCATGTGTATCAGTAGAGTCATTTCTTAAAGTTGTACCCAATTCCTTTCTTGAGAAACCTTAGTCAAAACTTAAGTCTGTCTTTAAATTCTAGAAAAAAAAATTTAAATTCACTCTATAATGCATAGTGATTGCATACTGTATTTTTGAAAAGTTAATGAAATGAAATGTGAAAATACTTAGCACAAGAACAAGAATACTATTCGTTTATTGCCTCCTTTTTCATTGCAGTCATTTTTTTTCTTATTGACAAGTGCCATTCTTTTAATGATAGCTTTATTTCACATATTTTCTCATACATAAGCAATTTTCTTTACAGTTTAAAAGGACAGGTTTATTAGGAAAAGGAGATTCTAGAGTTGGTTTTCTGGTAGACATTTTGAGGTTCCCTTGTTTTTTTTATTATGTTCGTTCTATTTATTCTTCTAAGGACTTTGGACTTGAGACTTCTTGCAAGATTTCTTGGAGTGGGGGTTTGGTGGTAGCAAATTTCTGGAAATTTATTTGATGAAAGACTTTAATAGTCACAGACAGGCAGAAAGGAAACTGCCACATTTGTTATTCTATTTAGATCATTTTAGTCAACTTATGAAATCATTGCTAAAACTTCTTTTGTGATGCAATTCTATAATATTAATAAAATGATTGTTTAATTTTTAAATTCATATTATGAAAATAATATGATTCATTTGTGTTGAACACTGTAAGGTAAATTATTTAAATAAAACATGTGCATTTTATCTTAATGATTCACTTTCATAATTTTCCATTTATTTAAGTCTAAATCAAATAAACCAAGAATTTTAGTATTTTAGCCAAGAAAACAGTGAATTGAGATGTCACTGGCCTAAGGTCCCACTACAACTTGGTGACAGAAAAATTAAAATTTACCACCTTTAAATCCAAATGTGGAGTTTGCTCACTCTGTTACAATTACACCAGAATAGAGAATGGGAGAAAAATATGCGGACAAAAAGAAATGTCTGTGTGATTGTTTGCAGAGATCTAAATCATAGCATTACAACTGCAGGGATAAGCTGTCCCATTCTGTCAATCAGGATGATGGAAGTTAATCCTCTCAGAGTGTTTTTCCAGCCTAGCGCCTCTTGGGAGAATCTCTTCTTTATCTCATCAGTGAAATCTACAGAAGTCATGAAAACATACTGTCTTGAGGCAGTATCCTAACCCAGAGTGGTGATTTAGCCTTTCCAACTTCAACTCAAAGCTCTGAAGCTTCCATTGGGTGGGTTTTGTGCCCTGGGACATAGGGATTGAAGAAAATAAATAAGGAAAATTTAGTTTCTCAGTTATTTGACCTCTACATGATAGACAGTATGGTGAAGATTAAGGAAATTTGAACAATACACCAAAGAAAAAAATGAGGGGAACAAAAATAAACTAAAGTAAACTAGACAAAGTTAGTATTAATTTTCTGTAGTTTAGAAAGAAGTTATGTTTTAGATAATATATTGGTAAAACAATACTATCCATAATGTTGGCAGCAACTGTCCTGTGCTAGCAACAAAATGGGTGAGTCAATGTATTTCTTAAAAGCAGCTATTTCTTTATTATACTTTCATATGATAGCTATTTCTTCATTAAGTGTGAATTTTAATTTGAAAAGACAAGTTAAAGAAGAGATGTGAAAACTACGCCATGACTAGAGTATACAATTTGTAGTATACAATTCTTTTAGGTATAGTATACAATTCTTAGAAAATATTAACATATTATAAGTCATAAGGAAAATAGCTCAAAATATAATACAATGAACAAAACAGTCTTTTGCTATAAGGAATAACATGCTAATACAAGCATGTGAACTCTTTCTGAACTGAGAATTTCAGAGTTACCTAAAGAGCAGAATGGGAAAAATAAAGGGAAATAAGGAAGAATTTTCAAATACTTAGGTGGAATAAACTGGCTTCGCTGTATGTAGTCTGTAAGACAAAACGTGAAAAGCGATTGCCAATAAATATAAACATTATGTTTAATAGTATTCTTTAGGAACTTGGCTTCTTTGTGACCGAGGAAATACCTTTAACTGACACACAAAGAAAATCACTGTTTTGATGCTTACTAGAGCACAAAAACAAGAGAAGTAGAAATCAGAGTTCTTAGAAAGTGGATAAAGTCACTTAGAAAAACACATTTTGTCAGTAGCAGTAAAAAGACCTTCAAAAAATCACATTGGTGGTAAACAAACCACCATAGGAACTGGTTAATATATACTATTTTACACATAAGCATAGTTAAGATACAATCAGTATCAATAGGATCTCTGCAAGGTTACAAACAAAAGGATGTCATAACTCTTGTAAGGATTTGTGTAGCAGATGCAATGCAGACAGGAGAGTTACTGAATTGAAAGCAAAATCTATGCAATCTGGACCAGAACAGCAAGAATATTCTTTAACAAGTCTGATCAAAGGTATGACAGTTCCTAAGTTCCTATGAACTTTTCCTAGTTAGTAACAGATAACTACCTGCCTTTGTATTGTTTGTTTGATATATTCTTCCATTATTTGTTAACCCTTACATCTTTCTTATATTTCATAAAATCTTCCCATTGTCTAATCAAAATCTCTAATTACTTAGAGACTAAATTAGTGAGTAAATGGATGAATAGTAGGTTTTCAATTAGTGCCATATTTTTATTATTTATTAACTCAGTAGGACCTGGTGATAAAGAAATACATGGAAGTTATCAAAATTTGAATTGGACACTTGCACCTGCTCTCTTTTGTATCTTTCCAGCTTTGGAAACATTTTTTTCACATTTTAGCATAATTATTTTATTTTATTTTATATTTATTGATTTATTGATTTATTGATTTATTGATTTATTTATAAATTTCACAACACTGTAATCCCAGGGGTTTACCTCCCTACCCTCCCCTCTATTCCCCCCTTTCCCTCCTGCTCAAAGTTGTGCACTTGAGTGTGGTGCTTAGCTTGTTTTGACTTTTCCTCAAGTCTTTTATTTTTTCACTATATCACATATATTAGTGAAACCATTTGGTTTCTGTCTTTTTCTTTATGAATTGTTTCTGCTAATATGATTTCTTCTAAGTACATCCATATTGTTAAAAAATCGTTGAATTTGTCATTTTTAATTGATGGGTAATATCCCATTGTGTATATATACCACATTTTTTTCATCCAGTCATCTGTTTTGGGGCATTTAGGTTGCTTCCATGACCTTGCAATTATAAATTGTGCTGCAGTAAACATCCAAAACTTGGAAATGGAGAAAATTTTAAATATTTTGATACATTTAATGAGTGGTAGATGTCTCAATGGTACCCACATTGTGTCACCTGTGCTTTGGACACATTTTTATGGAGGAAAGCTATTTTAAATACTTCTACAGAAGAGAATAACTGACGCTTTTCTATCTACCACTCATTAAATGTATCAAAATATTTACAATTTTCTCCATTTCCAAATTTTATATCTTCCCATATATTAGCATTGTAACTAATCTCAAGTTAACTGAAGTATCACTTCTAAAATATTTTAAGAATCATAAAATTGATGTCCTTAACCAAAATGCATGTGTACACTTGAACAGTGTAGAGGTGAAGTGCAATGGTTCAGAACCTGATTTAATCAGTAATTTCTCATGGAATGAAGTGTGTGCTCATTAAATAATCTTCTAATGTTTCAGTGCTATATCTCCAAACTTATTTTACAAGTTGCCCCCTTTAAGCTAAACATGCACATTGGTAATTAACATATGCTATGTCAAACTGTTTCCTCTCTGAGTAATTTAATCAGATTTTGTATTTTATTTTTAAAGATCATTTTAATTGCAATCTGGAGAATTGATTAGAGAGAAGTAAAACTAAATGTAGAATAACTATTTACCAGAAAAATACAAGCATAGAAAAAGAGATGAAGTAAGACAGTGCTGGTAGTAGGGGAGGGGTACTCAGGAAAAAAGGCACTTATCCCTCAAATTAAATTAACATTATCTTCATTTCCATCACCTTTTCTCTGAATTTATGTTTCTTTCTCATTTGATTGATTTTTAGGCACTAATCACTATTTTTTTTCAAAGTTCAAATACATTGTAAAACCCTTGTTAGATGCATAAAACATACACAAGGTAATAGGTTTATCTTTAGGTTTATGGTGGTGATGGTAATAGTTCCATTTCTTCCTTTCAGTCTGTACTGACTGACCAGTACTGAGAGGTACTGATCCACTGTACCTGAGATTTCCTGCTATTGATAAAATTACTGTTTCTTCTAATTGTGTGTGTGTGTGTGTGTGTGTGTGTTTGCATTTGCTTCTGTATGCAGGCCAGAACACCAGTATCTTTTTGAAAGGGAACACAAAGGCAATGTTTTTTGAGAATACCTCCTTATATGAATATTTTATTCTACCCTTAGAGTTGATAATGTAAGAAGTTTGTACACTATTATTATGGAAATAAATATCCTTTCCATTTTGAATGATTTTCTTTACCTTCAACCTTCAGGGTTTCTTTAATAAATTGGCATCATTATTTAGCATAATTCTCTTGAGGTAGTACCTCTCTCTTTGTCTCCTCTCCTCCCTCTCTCTGTGTGTTTTTCACTCTCTTCCCCTACTTCATTCCTTCTGATGTTAAGAAAATTAATTTTTATCAGACATTTCAATTTTTGTGAAAATTATATCTGATTACTTTAAAAAATATTTGTCCAGATGCTTATCATGGTCTTTGAAATGACTCATTATCTCTGAATTCTGGAAAAAAAAATTGAATCATTTATTTTATAATTTTTTACCTACCAAACTTTCAGTCTTCTTGGAAATCTTATTTTAAATGACAAAATTTGATTTCTTATTTTTTATTCACCATCTATTTCATTTCAATTTATCATGATATCTCAAAATATCTCTTTATTTCTATTTATGCAATTTATATTTCAGGTGACAAATTTATTTCTGATTGCTTAACATCGTTTTTGTTTCAAGGATTAGAGAGTTTTTTTTCTGTTTTTTGTATCATCTCTTTTCCTTTCATGTTCATTTTTATTTGATGTAGATTTCCTCAGATGTGTCACAATTCTTGCTGCAATTTCAGAATAGTTTATGGAGCATGAATAAACTATCTGGACTCTCTGTGCTCCTGGATGGATATTGTGAGAAAATGAAATTCCATGTGAAAAGATTGGGTAGGGACCACCAAATATAAATAAAATCTTCTGCTTAGTCTGTTGTCTGCAGAGAAGAATTAAGCTTTCTCCTATCATATACTAGAGTAGTGGAAGGTGAAGATAGCAACGTATTGCTCAGTATTTTAATAGAATTTTACTTATTCTCTCTACTCTGTCTTCCCAACCTAGATGCTGTCAGTGGGTTGTGAAGCCTTAATCTATACATTTAATGTCTCAATAACATGTCTTACCTGCCCTTCCTTCAGAATAGGTTAAAGAAGGCTTGGTTTCAGCAGATCCTTTCTCTTTCAGTGTCCCCTCCTCCTTACTCCCAAACTCTGAAGTATCTGTAACTCCATTCTACACCCATGTGCAAGTTCTGAGGGGGTGTCTGAGACTCCGTAGGCTTCCTCCTTGTCCACAATTCAATTCTTTGTTTTATTTGATCTAGTATAAGATTTATCAATTATCTCTGTGTTCATTTTTCCATAGATTATTGTTTATGTTTTAATATTTTTTATATTCTAATATCTCTTCTCTGCTTCATCCTTCTGAGTTTATAGAATTTAAAATCTAGCTCAATCATTCAAATGTTCTTATTTATTTTACTTTATATAGGAAGGTAAGGTAATCTATGTTTAAGTAAAAATTCAGATGATTATTTTAAACAGAAAAAATGTCTCAAGAAAATAAAACATAAGGGATTGTGAAAGAGGTCCACTGTGTAAGAAATTACCTTTCATGGGAAGATATTAGCCAAAGAAATGGTGATTATGATTATGATGTGAGTATGGGAAATTAAGAGGTTTTCAATCTGACTAGTACCTTTGATAAGTATCTTGATTGAACTAAAATATCTCAAAATCAAAACCTGATAGTGATGGTAGATTTCAAACTTTGAGCAGTATTGAAATTCTACATTACTGAGAACATTTTTCATGTTTTTTTATGATAACAATCCCCAGACAGATCAAATGACATGCTCAGGCTCAGTATGGTATAAATCAAATTTATGGAGTGATACTGGGAAAGTGGGTCTTGGGGTTTTGTAACCTCATTGTTACAAAGCAATAGTAAAGTTTGATAGTAACCTTATAACTTCAAATTTTCATAGAAGACTGATAATCTCAAACCTGGATAAATTTAACATCTTCCTAATTGGTATTTAAATCTTGATCATATTGTATTATTCTATACACTATTACTAAATGATCTACATAAAGAAGAAGACTTCAAATTTTTAGGAAAATATGTGAACCAGTATCCACAATAAATGTGTACTTTATTTCCAGAGCTGTAAAATGAGGGACAATTAAAGTTATTATGACTTCAGTACATGTGCTATAAGAAGTTACACAGGTATTTAGAAGGTCTTGGTTTAGCCATTAGCATACTGAATTAACTTTTGGACAAATGGCCCCACATTTTCATTTTGCTCTGGACTTTGAAAATTATGTTGTTTTCCCTAGTCCGGCCTTATAATGATGCTGTACGACCTAAACCCAACTGAGCAGCACAGTGCCCTATAGGTAGTAATCAATCAATGACAGTTTCTAGACAGAAAAGAAGAGGAGGGGGAACAGGAGAAAGAGGAGGAGGAGGAGGAAAAAGAAGATCACTCAGTTATCTCACGTTCAATATTCACTCATTGTTCAACAGAGAAGTATTATTATGTCTTATGTTTTTGACACTGCTTGGAAATGTATTTAAATAACCTATTTATCTGTATTCTCAATTAGGTTAAACATTCTTTTAAAAAGAGACCTATAAATTCATTTTAATAACCCCATGCCTACCAAATATATATTTGTTCTGAAATTATTTATTGGAAAAATGAATAACTAAATATTTTTAAAACCACATTATAAGCTACAAAGTCATATAAAATAATAATTTTTTACTATCCACTCATTTTAAAAATTATGTAACAATTGCCTTGATATTTAACTTTCAATTGGGTTTAGCCCACCCACTCACCTCACTTAGCAAATAAAGCTAAAAGCATAGTCCTTTTAAATATTATAAGGCATCATGCATACTATATCCTGATACAATTCTCAAATTTGACAAAATTCTTAAAATTGACAAGTTATAATGGAATGTCACAGTCACAATTGCATTATCTTAAAAATTTGAAATCCCTTCATTATCATACTAGGAAAGCATCACTTCTGCTAATAGTATGAAATAAAACTTAAGTTATTATAAAACCTTTTTTGCCACCATGTACAAATATCAAATCACAGTTATGGACAGTCTTTTAAGAAGGTCATCTCACATTAAATGCATTTTACATTCAGAAGTTCAACACCTAACTTCAAGTAACTTCACTTAAAAACTAATCAAATTAAATCAAGATTTCTTTTGGAAGTCAGACTGATTTGGCAATATCAGAGATTATTGTGAAGAAATCAGGTGTTTTATTTTCAATTTTATATACTCTACCTATATTTATATAATATTATATATATACATTATATATTGTTGATCTGTCTATAAGGAATTTCAGTTCTTTGGGTATAAAGATTGTATATTAACTATATAAACTTTGGCACACAGGTATTTTAGTACTTGAATGTATTAATTATATGTTGCTGCATGTCAACTGGTCTACCCAAAAACTTGTTCCCTCTACAGTTATGGCAAGGATTGGTGATTATGTTTAAGATACCAGTATTATTTAAATTCCATTTCCCTGGAAAGGTACAGAGAGTTTTAAAGCTACGAAATCAAAGATAGTACCTGCCAAAAATGAAATATCTGACTGGAATCATCCAAGAAATCTAGAGATAAGAGGGTAGAGACTAACTGTATACTTGTTGATGCTACATGCACAGTCTAACTGAAGTAAACTGGAATCATCCAAGAAATCTAGAGATAGGAGAGTAGATACTAACTGTGTACTTGTTGATGCTACATGCACAGTCTAACTGAAGTAAACAACAATTATAAAAACAACAGTGATCATGTAGTAACACACACAGAGCACTAGCACTAGAGTAACTAGAGTTACACTCATTGTCGGTGAATCTTCACAATAGCTTTATGAGATAATATGAATAAATGGGTATGAAAAGAAAGTTCTCACAGCTAAAACTTTTAAAAGTTATTTTTGAGTAATGTTGAAATAATGGAACTTTAATTCAAATTATCAGTCAACTAACATAGAAGTAAAACCTACCTGAACCGGTGCATTCTGAAATCATTTATTTGTCAAAGATGCGAGAGGTTTATTTAGAAGAAAACTCCATTTTATCTGGTTGGTGCTATAAAGATACTAATCTATCATGTTATCAATAAGTTGAAAAAATTCAGACTAAAATAAAACTGAAAGTTTTATACTCTTAATTTCAGCATTAAATATTAAAGTAAGATGTAAATTTAAGATAAACATTAATGAGAGAATTGAAGTTAGATAAACAGAAAAATTAAGATGCCTGATAAATTGTCAGATGCCATCACAGACCAGACTGAACTCATGCTGAGAGATGAGGCAAACCTCATTTCTTCTTTATCTGTCCCAGAAAACTGGAGACAGAAATATGCATGAATACCTCTGGGGAGTGATAAGCATGGAGACCCCTCCAAAGTTTACCTAAAACAGCACTCTTTAAAGAGATACCAATCATAAAGCAGCACTCCTTAAAGAGATAGCAATCTGAGTTATCCCCTGTCCCTAATTGTCTCATAAAAACCGATGTTGATCAAGTTTTTCTACACCTCACTATTTGCCTTCCTTTAAAAGTCATTGTAAATTGTACTCTATTACATATATATATATATATATATATATATGTAATATATATATACATATATATATGTAATAGAGTATTTTTCTTTTTTCTTTCTGACTTGTTTGTGCTAATATGTTTCCTTCTAGGTTCATCCATGTTACCATAAAATCATCAAATTTGTCATTTTTAATTGATGAGTAATATTCCATTGTGTATATATACCACATCTTTTTCATCCAGTGATCTGTTTTGGGACATTTGGGTTGTATCCATGTCCTTGCAATTATAAATAGTGCTGCAAAGAACATCCCAGCACAGGTGTCCTTTTGTACCCACAATGAGGTCTCCTTTGGGTAGATTCCCAAAAAAGCTAATGCTGTGTTGAATGGCAGTCCATTTTCCTTAGTCTGAGGGTCCTCCATGCAGCCTTCTACAGTGGCTAGACCAGTTTTCATTCCCACCAGCAGTGTAAGAGTTTTTCTTTCTCCTACATCAAACTAAAAAGCCTCTTTACAGTGAAAGAGACAACAGAAAAAAACAAAAAGAAACCCAGCTGAATGGAAGGAAATTTTTGCCCTCCACAAATGTGATAAGGGATTGATAGCAAAGATCCATAAGGAACTCACACAATTTAGCAAAGATAAAACAAGAAACCCAGTCCAAAAATGGAGTGAGGAACTAAAAAGATGCTTCTTCAAAGAGGAAATACAAAAGGCCAACAGGTACATGAGAAAACTGCTCAACTTCACTAGCAATCAGAGAAATGCAAATCAAAACCACAATGAGATACCACCTCACACAAGCAAGAATGGCCCATTTCAAAAAATCAGGCAGCGACAAGTGCTGGCAGGGATGTGGAGAGAAGGGAACACTCTGTTACTTTTAAATACCCCTTCCTTTGTGAATAAAGTGTTGCCTAGTCTATGCTTCTGAGCAATCCTTAGCTATCCCTGGCTAAGCAATCTCCCATCATTTTTTCTTGTACCCTGAGCTCAGCTCTCAACAATAAATTAAAACCCTTGAACTGCTTAAAAAAATTACCTATAAACACAATCATTATATGTATATTTGTTATATTTTTAAAGAGTGGGATAGAATAAATGTTGGTTTTTAGAGTTTTAGAATCTAAACATAATGACAGTTTTACTTAGAATTTGAGTAACTAAGTATTGACATCATTCGTTACCATCAGTATATTCTAAATGCATTAGTGTTTCTGTATGCATGTACTTATACACTTTAAAATGATCATTTTACTCAAAGTAAAAGTACATTTAAAATATTTTTCAATACTGAATCTTTTACCTGTAACTTTACTATTTTCTTGTATTCTGAAGTTAGCAATTCAATTTCAACTTCATACAAAGAACATGAGATGATGAATTTCCAAAGGAAAATAGTAATTCCAGACTATTCAAAACTTCCATTTCATAAGAAATGCTTATTCAAAATTTCAACAAGAATAAATCTAATTTCCTTTTAAAGAAATATGGATGTAAATACAATTTTGTAAGGGAACACCTTGCATATTTACATAGGCAACATCAGCTAGTGTGTTGCAGAAAAGTCTACACACAAAGTTTTATATTATTTATACTTATATTTATATTTATATTGCTTTTTATCTTACATCATTGCACCTGGCAGTTCTCCCACCACCCTCTCACTGGTGAACCTTCACCATAGTCCCTTGTGCCCATCCCTTCCCTGCTTACACCCCTTCCCTTCCCTTCCCTTCCCTTTCCATATGCATCAGTTATATGATCAACTTGCTAGTTTAGACTTTTTCTCAACCTTTTGTTTGTTTTTTTTCTGTATTCCACATATAAGTGAGACCATTCAGTAATTATCATTTTCATTCCGACTAATTTCAGCTATGTAAATGCTTTCTTTTTAGTTACGGTTTCAAAAATCATCACATCGCAAAATTATCTTATTACCTTATAATTTAAATATATGAAATATACCTATACCATAGTATTATATATTGTCTGAATACGTGGGTAATGGAAATGTTACAAGTAGTCTTAGGGGCAGATAAAAATTCTTTTGAAGCAATCTATCAGCAAAAATATAATACTAGTAGCTTTCCATCTACCAAGAAGAGTGAATACCTTTTCACAGTGACATGTCTTTAAACCCCCGAGATTACACTAGGAAATATTAATGATGGAGTTCACTAAACTATGTAAGTCAAATGTAAATTCATTTCTAGAAAAAAATTTAATTAGAAAACAATAGTGACATCTCCTCAAAAACAATGAATAATTTCCTTAGTAGCTAGTATAGTTTTAAAAATACTTTTTTTGCGGGCGGGGGGGGGGGGGGGGAGAGGTGAAATAAAGTTCAAGTACAATAAACATTAATAAAGTGTGTATAATTTTTGTGAAAATAGAATAAGCAGTCAAGATTTTATTGTGGCTATTTTGCCTCTTTAGGTAAGTCCATTTATGTATGGCAGAGGAAAACATCAGCTAAATGAAAAATTAAGAGATAGTTTTGTTTTCATAGGCGGTAACAAGTAACTGATCTCAGAGATAATGTTGTAGAAGGTCATTGCAAATAAATAAAGTATCCAGTGACCAGTTCAAAGGGGAAATATATACCACATCTCTGTTTAAACTCATCACTGTAAATTTTCAATTAAACTATTATTTTCTCAACCAATTTTGACTGGAATCCATGGTTTCCTTTGAAACTTCTTAGATTTGGGTAATGATGATATGAAAGTCTAGCTAATGAGTATTTCTTCAACAAATGTTAAATCAACTCCCATCAATATAACAGAACACAACACTTTGTGTATGAGTTTTCAAAATATTTCCTTCTGATGTTACATATTGAGATTATATATACTGAGATAATATATTTTGAGGATAAATAGATATAAATTTATTTCAACATATTAAAGTGTGAAGTTTTAAGGGAATACTAATTTTAGGAAATAAAACCAAGTGCCTAAGTGAAGTAATTTGCAAATTGCAAATTTATATTTACTATGCTCATTAGGCAACCATCCTTTCTAAAAGTACAGACTCTTTTAAAAGTATATTTATCTATAGTTCAATTTATTGATTTTAATTGGAATTTTAAAAGAAAAGACTAGAACACTTCTGCTATAGGGATATATAAATTGGTTATTAAAAAACCTAAAAATTAGAAGTTATCATTATTCTTATATTCAAAGTGAACATATAAGAATAGCAAAAATTTTATTATCCTCTCATATAATAGTATTTTAATTGCTATTAATTCCTTTTTCCATAAGAAACAACAGTAATTTCCATTTTCTTTAGCATATTAGAAACACATTTTAATTTGGAATAGAATATGAAATTGTCAATGAAAGTTTAAACTATAATTATTAAAGGATCATCATGTACCTGATATCCTCAGGAATTGAAATTAGATAACTGGCTGGAATGCTTATTTTTCTTTAAAAAAAAAAGTAAAGCTCTATGAAAAGAAAATGAAAAGAGATGATAACTTAGACTATTAACAATTGTCTAAAGTCTGAAATCATTGGTCTAAGATATTATTTAGTTTGATGAGTAATATTATTGGTGGAATCATTAAAATAGCATATTATATATTTTATTACTTTCAGTATTTTCAAGTACATATCAAAATTGCATTATCAAAATTGCATATCAAAAATCACTAGTAGACTGAACTTCTCAAACATATGATTGTTTTATTCAAAGTAAAGAGGATTTCTGACTTTAGGCATAGTACCTAAATTTTGAAAGATATAAGATAATAGCATTCACATTTGGCAGATAAATATAAGCAAGTATAGTGTCATAATTATGATTTAAGAGAGTAACATATTCAATGTTTCCTGTATATGGAACTAAAGATAATTATTTACAAAAGTGATTCTTCTAATTGTCACCAGCATTTTCCTACTATCAAAGTGTAATTGTAGACAGGTATGAAAATATAGTCAAAGAGAAATGAGAACTTTCTCTGCTTTTATGAATTCCAATTTGATATTAGAAGATAAATAATTTCAACAGGAGTTCAAACACAAAGCAGAATCACAAAGAATTACAGAAACAATGTTTTCTTTAATTAGCTTAAAATAATACCTAGGGAGAGTAGTGGCCTAACTCTTACAGTGTCAATGAGTTCTAATTGCCTTTTCATCCTGCCTTTCCATTCACAAATTCCCCAAAGAAAATGAGGTCACTTAAAAACACCTTTCTTCATAAATTCAGCTTAGCATGCACTTTTCCAATGAGCTTAGCCACCATCTCAGTTAATTGAAATTGTATAGCCTGAACAATTGAGTTCACTGGCATGTACCTTGTGTATATTTTGCATCTTATAAATAGACATAAAAGAAAAATTAAAAGTAACAATACTAACAAATATTGTGCTATTGCAAATTTACAATATAAACTTTTTAGTAAGGAATTTAAAATTTAAAAAACAGCAAGAATATGGGCATGGTTATCACACTAAACCAGAAAGAACCAATTCAGGTAATACAATTTCTATATAGTGATATGTCCATAATAGGATACTTATAAGTTGACTAGAATAGCAAAATTTCATTATTTTCACATTTACCTTTTTAATCTTAGTTTCCTATCTATACTTCTTCATTTTCATTAACAAAGGATAAATATCTTTCAGATTCAAGAGATTTAGAGTTCAATCTAAGTTTCTCTCCTCCCTACCCTCCAAAAAAAAATTTTTTTTGAAGAAACTTTGAACATATTTCATTTCCTTTCAACCCTATGTCTGAGCATTATTACTTTGGACTCTTCTAAGAACTCCATAGTCATCTACTGAAAAGATCTGGCTTATGCTTCAATAAAATGCATAAAGACTGACTGTTACTTTGATCTGCAGGTAAAGAATCATGCCATCCTGGGACACATGGCTTTAGAGCTCTCCTTATGTAATTCTGATGAACTGCATCAAAGTGCCACTCCGTTTTGGTTACCTCAGTAGCAGAAAAATGTGGACAGACTGGAATGAGTTCAGAGAAAAAGCTCAAAATGACTAAGGGAATCTAGGAGTAGTGATAAGTTGAAATTTTAAAAAGTTAAAAAATAAAAGCACAAGAATCAAGAGCACAGTGCAGTGATAACTAAAACGTTGTGTGAAAATATCTAGCAACTTGATTTAAGTACTATGTATGGAAGAAAACTGTCTAATCCGATACTAAAGAAAATATCATAATAAATAAATAAATAATTTTAAACAGGTGATTTTAGACTTTATTAGCAGTTCTAAAATGGAGTACTTTGAAATAAGTTCAGAAGAATTTGTACAAATTAACAATAAAAACATATGATTAAAAAACTCATTATGTTGAATGTATTCTACAATCAATAATTATCCCAAATTGATTTGTATCATTAGGAAGTAAATGATAGTATTTAGGTTAAACTATTTAAATGACAATAATAAGACATGTAAAACAGAAATAGGTAAATTCTAATTTTAACCTGGAACTCTAATTTAACACAGATGTATAAAGAACTTTACATTAAGAACTTAAGTATTAAGAATTTTACATATTTTAGTATAATTATTGTTTGTACTTTCAGTTTACTGTTGAGGAAATTGAACAAATGAAAGGAAAAATAACATGCTAAAGTTATATAGCTTATACACAGAAGATGCTAAACTCAGTTGTCTTAGTTCATACAACTAGAGCTATTCACTCCTTTCTATGATTGCATCCAGTATCTGTGCTGACTCTTTGGAGATCAATTTCTCTCTAAAACCATCACTTTTATAGCCTTCTTCACATCAGCTAGATTCAAAATAAGCATTCAAAATAAGCATTCTCAGACATAGAATTCAAGATACTGAGATGCTGTAACAATGCCATTCAGCATGACAGGTAACCACAACATCTGATTATTTAGTACTTGAAATGGTTATTCCAAATTGAGATGTCTTGTAAAATGCATAATGTTTCCAAAGACTTAGAAAATATACAAAATCTCATTAGAATTTGATATTGATTACACATCACAATGAAAATATTTTGCATATATTTGGCTAAATAAAATGTATTTAGGATTAGTGACACATGATCTTATTTTATAAATATAGTTATAGAAAATTTTCAGTGATATACATAACCTGTATTTGTGGTTTATATTAAATTCCTATTGAATGACCCTCTTTTGATGAATTCCATGTTCATTTCCATTTCAAGTATCATAATTCTGTGAAATATTACACAATGTCTTTTTCTAAATCTTTAAGACAGACTTTCAACTTATATGGATGAATTTGTGGGTAAATCTGAAGAAATTGAATTATTAATTGGATTTTCTATTGTAATTATAGTTCTTTTCTGTTTGCTAGTGTTCATCAATTTATGAAAATTAAACAAATTTTTATGATGCTAAGACCAGTTTTAAATATTTATATTCCAATAGGTAACAACATTTTATCCTATACTGAATTTTCTCTTACTTAGTGATTAAAAGAAAATAAAAAATGAGTATAATCCCAGATAATATCTTAGAGATAAAACTTATAAACACAGAAGTCCAGTTAGGGGGACTGGCCTTTTTTGTGACTTTTGGATTTCTCCCACCTATTTTAGTACACATCAGTTATCATAAAATGTAATCATAAAAAGCTTTAAATGTAAAGTATTTCACTATAATATTTTACTTTGCAATGGTCAACTTGTGAAATACCAAAGAATAAAAGGAAATAAAAATTGTTCTATAAAAACATGTGTAAATATCAATTGATTCTGGAAAATTAAGGGTTGAATTGAATGTCTTTTTTATTCAACTTGTTATTTTAGCTACATTTAACTCTAAAAATACATACACATTTTCAAAACACCCCATAATGAATATTTAGCATTATGTTCATGTTTACAAGTAAATATCAGCTTAAATTGGTATTTATAAGCTCTGAGCAATACAGTAATTGAGTTACTTTTTAATTTTTAAGTCATAATTTTCAATTAAATATTTTCTCATATCAAGTTATTTTAATCATGAAAACTAAAGCAATTATTTTTATTACAATGTTCTAGGAAAACAAGTTTACACATAATAAAAATGAAAACCATTAATAAATTATGTAGTGTATTCTCTTTCTTACTCATTTCACATTTAAATCAAAAATTATTCATGTCTAGCTGTTCTCCTTACAGAAGAAAATAAATCAAACATCATCAAAGTGACATAATGTTTTGATGAATATGACAGATGACATCGGATTCGGTATAGTTTATATCTAAAGAAGGGCACCCTTCCTGTCAGCTATCATTCATTCATAAGATATAATAATTTTCCAGGTTGGCAATATGAAAAAAAATGAAGGGGAATATTTATTTGTTGGCAAAATCATGTTAAAGGTTTTATTTAAAGTCAGCTATATTTAAATTTAGTCAGTATTTGAAATCTATTTTGTTTGCTTAAATAAGTGAGATATTGACAGAACTTTAGATTTATTTTCAGAGAAAATCATACATCTCTTTAAACCAAAAAAAAAAAAAAAAAAAAAAAAAAAAAAAAAAAAAAAAAAAAAAAAAAAAAAAAAAAAAAAAAAAAAAAAAAAAAAAAAAAAAAAAAAAAAAAAAAAAAAAAAAAAAAAAAAAAACTAGACGCACCCCAGAGATTCATTTTGTCATTTATCCTGGAATACAGGGTTACTAATTTACTTGAAAACTTTCAAGAATAAACATATAAATATTTAAAATCTGTATTTTCAGGATGATATATTCCAAATTACTTTTTTTTTTAAATTTTAGAGTTTAATACACATTCTTGAGGATGTTTTAGAATTGAAGAAACAGACATCGGCAATTTCAAAATTAATGAATAATCACTGTATATCTCTTTTTTCTCCTTATCATAATTTGTTGATGCATCTAGGTCACTATCTCCAGCATATTCTAAATTTTAGATTTCATTTAAGATATTCCCAGGTTGTTCATATCATTGTATATTTCCTATAAGATGCTAGTGGATCTAGATAGTTGATCAAGTTTGATATTCAGAGGTAGAATACTTCATGCATATTGTTTTGCTACAGTTTTATGTCCTGCAACATGTTTAACTCATTTACTCAAAAGCATTCAATAGTTTAATGATGCTGGATGGTCTTATTCCAAGTAAAATTATATATACTCTAAATATTTTTATCCACTCATTAAGATATTTACCATAATGATCCTAGAAATAAGAATGTTTTTATCTTTTTAAAATACAAAAGGTAATGGTTACTTTAATTCAACTTATTGTAATATGGTTTATGATGTAGTTCCAGGTTGTAATTTGGATAGTAGTTCCTCAGATATAAACGTCAGAGAATAAAACAAATGTTTTGAATGGTATCTCATTAAATAATTTTTGAGTCAAGCACATTGATTTATGTATTTACTATATTATTGGAGATTTCTTTACCATTTAACAAATGTTTATTAGAGCTCAGAATTTTCCAGAGAAAATTCTATATGTATGCTATATGACAGTGAATATAAATGATAAAAATCCCTAGTTTCTGAGTATATGCAATACAAAGCATATATTGTTTAATTTATCCAATAGGTTCTCCTAATAATTGTCTTAGAATGGGCAAAAAGCACACTGTTGTATCCTAAGATATTTCTAATTTGTAAAGTTTTGCTAATGTTTATATATTATTTATATATATATTATTTATATATAATGTGATGGAATCCATCAAGTGATGTAGTTGTTAGAGATACTGCAATTGAGTGTTATGAACTTTCTTGTTTGGTTAATTATTTATGTTTCAATTTTTAAAATATATTTATGGCTTAAAACCATCTTGCATGAGACTTCATGATATATCAATTTAAAGCATTTTATTTTCACTTTTAGAGGTTTGGTTTTAATGTGGTGCTCATCTCAAAAACTATATGAAGTTAATGATTTCAATTTAGCCCATTGCTCACATTACTGGACTACAAAGCTCTAGTAATAATAATACAAACTTGAAAACTTTTGCTCAGGAGGTGCATAGGACTTGCTTAGACCTGCTAGAAAGCAGGTAAATATTTAGCCAAATCATTTGTCTTTTAATTAATCTTTCATTTTCCTAAACTTAACTTTATACAATCAATAGTAAACAATAGAAAGATTTCAAAGAAAATATACTGGTTATGAATATTAGGTGAAATGATGACAAGATTTATCCTGTCCAATAAAGAACATTGCAGTTTTACAAATATTCATATATAAAATATGTCCAGGAGAATTTAGATACCTGGAGTTTGCTTATATTATTTTCATAACTCTTCCATTTCTTCACTGAAAGAATTATCTCGATGCTTAGTTGATCTTAAGAATGTTTTCATTACTTGATCTTAATCACAGAGATTCTACTAAAATTATGCCTTCTCCATAAAAGGGATACAAATAGGTAAAGAGGAACTGAAGCTATCATTATATGTGGATGATATGATTCTCTACATAGATGACCACAAAAAATCCACAGAAAGATTACTTGAAATAATAAACCAGTTCGGTAAGGTCGCTGGTTACAAAATCAACACACAGAAGTCAGTAGCTTTCCTATATGCAAAAAGTCAAATAGAAGAAGAAGAAATCAGAAAAACCATCCCATTTACCATCACACCAAAAAAAATTAAATATTTGGGAATAAACCTAACAAAAAATGTGAAAGAATTATACAAAGAAAATTTTAAAACACTCCTAAAAGAGATAGAAGAAGATGTAAGGAAATGGAAAGACATTCCCTGTTCATGGATTGGAAGAATTAATATTATCAAAATGACCATCTTACCAAAGGCAATCTACAGATTCAATGCAATCCCAATAAAAATCTCAATGACATTCTTTAAAGATATAGAACAAAAATTACTGAAATTCATATGGAATAACAAAAGACCTCAAATATCCAAAAGCCTCCTGACCAGAAAAAAAAAGATAATGGAGGTATTACAATTCCAAACTTTAAACTATACTACAAAGCCATAATAATTAAAACAGCATGGTATTGGTACAAAAACAGACAGTCAGATCAATGGAACAGAATAGAGTGCCCTAAAATAAAACCTTTACCTTCGGTAAAGGTGTGAAAAACTTACCTTGGAACAAGGATAGCCTGTTCAATAAATGGTGCTGGGAAAATTGGACTAAGACATGCAAAAAAATGGATCAAGAAATCTCCCTTACTCCATGTACAAAAATAAACTCAAAATGGGTAAGAGACTTAGAGGTCAGACCTGAAACCATAGCATACATAGAGGAAAACTTGGGCAAAACTCTCCATGAACTACAGTTCAGAAATCCCTTTCTGGAAACATCTACAGATGGCAAAAAAATGAAGGAAAACATAAACAGATGGGACTACATCAAACTAAAAAGCTTCTGTACAGCAAAAGAGACAACAGAAAAAGATGCCAACTGAATGGGAAAAAAAATTGGCCCTCCACATGAGTGACAAGGGTTTAATAATGAAGATCTACAAGGAACTAACACAACTAAACAAAAGCAAAACAAAAAGCCCAATCAAAAAATGGGGAGAAGAACTAAAAAGACACTTTTCCAAAGAGGAAATACAAAGGGCCAACAGGCACATGAAACACTGCTCAACTTTGCTAGTAATAAGAGAAATGCAAATCAAAACAACAATGAGATACCACCTTACACCAGTAAGAATGGCCCACATTCAAAGAACAGACAACAAGAATTGCTGACCTGGATGTGGAAAGAAAGGAACCCTACTACACTGTTGGTGGGAATGTAAACTAGTCCAACCACTATGGAAAGCTGTACAGAGGACCCTAAGTTAATGAAAATGGAATTACCATTTGACCCAGCAATTGCTCTCTTGAGAATCTACCCAAAAGAGACCTATATGTGGGTACAAAGGGACACCTGTGCTCGGATGTTTACTGCAGCACAATTTATAATTGCAAGGACATGGAAGCAACCTAACTGCCCCAAAACAGATGACTGGATGAAAAAAATGTGGTACATATACACAATGGAATATTACTCATCAATTAAAAATGACAAATTTGACAATTTTATAACAACATGGATGTACTTAGAAGGAATCATATTAGCAGAAATAAATCAAGAAGAAAAAGACAGAAACCAAATGACTTCACTAACATATGGAATACAGTGAAAAAATAAACAAAAGACTTGGGGAAAAGTCAAAACAAACTAAGCACCAAACTGAAGAGCACAACTTTGAGCAGGAGGGAAAGGGTGGGAGGGATGGAGGGGAAGGTGGGTAAACCCTGGGGATTTCAATGTTGTGAAATGTATATATAAATAAATTTAAAAAATTATGCCTTCTCTATATCCCATACAGCAACACACAATAAATGAGAATACATATGCATCTCATATGACAAATACCCCTCCTTTCAAAAGGTCAAGCTGTCCATAAAACCTAGCATTTTTGATTTCTATTCATTATCAAAGTCTTATCTGGATACATAAGAAGAAAACAAAAAGGAAAATTCTACAGAAGTGACAAGAATAGAGATTGGTTGTTATAGGGAAGTTGCAAAAGAATCATATTGAATAAGAATTTAGTGTATTTTCACCTGAACATTTAATAATAATCAATTTCTTACTTAAGAACAAATTAATCCTTAGAGATCTTGTTAAAGTGGACCATGCAAACTAGAGGGAAATCTGCTCCCCACTTCCTGGAAAGGGACAGAGCTGAGCAGCCATTTTATAAACATTTAATAGTGAGCCTTTAAGAGCCACATCTGTCTCTTTTATTGGAAATGCTGTGGAAAGCAGCCCCTATATGTGTTTGGGGGTGGGAGGGTTAAAGGAAAGCTCCCCACTTCACCATTAGCAGCAGGCCTCTAACATACCCTGTTCCTATAAGAGCAGCTTCATTTACAAACAGCATTCTCTCCTTCAACTCTACCAATTACCCTTCTTCCTCCTCTATCTATCCTGTAGGTTAGAATTAATCAGGTTTACTTCTGGTTTTGGTTTTGCTTTTTTTCCCTACATCAAAGGTCCTTTAGTTTGTATTGGTACAGCAAGTAGCCTGATCCAGAAAAAGTAGGTGAAGTTCTAGCCCAGTGACAATTTTAAGAGTTTTTGTGTGGTTACAAATTGACTGTGGAAAAATACTATCAGATGAGAGGGTGATTAGAAAGAGAGAAAGAGTGCCTAATCCAATCAATGCAGGTTCAACCATGGTTTAAGACAAAGAATGTCAGAACCTTTGGAGTTTTCTTTCAGTATTTTAATTAAAAAAAAAATAGCCACTCAACTTTTCTCCTCTCTCCTTTCTTCCTCACCTCTTTCCAGGGTGACACCACCCTTTCATCTTGCCTCCTAAGCCCAGATGTGTCCACTCACACATGTGCACACCCATGGGGTCCAAGCACATATACACACTAATGGAAGAAAAAGCCTATGTAACTTATTTAACCGATAGGGCCTATAGGCTTTAGTAGAAGATCATGGTGGTGGACAAAGTGTGTAATATATATATATATATATATATATATATATATATATATATATATATATATATATATATATATATATATAT
>PVHY01003610.1:0-39749 GCA_004024945.1 Uropsilus gracilis | reverse complement strand
CGCTAAATCGTATAGTGATGTAAATCAATATTACCACAATAAAAATGATACAATTTTCTTAAGTTAAATAAAAACAGTCCTTTGGCTCCTAGACTGGATGTCATATTAACATTTTCCAAACAATGAACTGATAAATTTTAAAATAACATATTGCATCAAATAGCTGGCTCAAGGAACTTTTTTGTCTCAGTATCAACAGATCTTAAAAACACGATTATGTGGTTTTTAAATAGCAGCTAAGTAGAATTTAAGTTATTAAATTCTATCAGATATTATCTAATTCTTCATCTTTCTTTATTGATTCTTCAGTTTGCAGAGAAGGAA
This sequence comes from Uropsilus gracilis, assembly GCA_004024945.1. NCBI lineage: Eukaryota > Metazoa > Chordata > Mammalia > Eulipotyphla > Talpidae > Uropsilus > Uropsilus gracilis. Next base: position 39,425 of record PVHY01003610.1, on the reverse strand, counting down.
CAAGATATTTCACAGCATCTTTATGCTTTGTCACAACATGCTACAGAGAAATAACACCATGCACAAAGGTAATTGTTTTACTTTTAAATTTTAACTGTCACCCTGTGTAAATCATTTGAGAAGTTACTGTGTGTGTGTGTTTAGCTACTGTAAATGACTCCAATAAGAAAGCTTTTATTTTAGTATAATTCTTTCATTTTGCTCTGCAGAATAGGCAGGGTTCTGATATATAACAAAATAAGATTAACAACGTGAATTTAATTCTATTATTTCTTTTACAAATCACTGTCTTCTAAACCAGTGGTATTCTTATCATGTTTTTAAATTAATTGAATCAACTATTTCACCTACTAAATCTTTAAAACTACTATAACCACTAATAAATGGCCATTTGCTCAGCTCTTTGTGTTTAGGTTTAACATTTATAATTTTTTCCTACCACATCTTCATTGAGAAAAAAAATCTCTTGTCAGTTTTATTAGAATATAAAATAAACAGCTGTACTCATCAAAAGTTTTGTTGTAAAAATATATTGGTCAATGTAGTAATAAGATTTTCTTATGAACTTTAATCTCATTAACACTATTAATAGCACGTCCTTAGATTTTCTAAACATCACTTACCAAATTTTGCCACAGTAGATACTATATGCCTACAAGTAGCAGGCATTGCCTGATTAACTGATGCTGAGTTAACATCGAGTACAATTGCCAATCATTATACCAGTGGAAGATTTGCAGAAGCAGCAGTTAGGAATATCTGATGCAAATGAACCTAAGAGAAATCTCAAGTATCTATCGAGCCTTTTGCAAAAAGAATGGAATGAATACAACAGAAGTTTGAGAGAGCATAGTTTTTGTAAAATATTTTCTCAACAATCCACAAATTATGCTTGATATATTAGAGAATGTTTATGTGTGTAAATTAAACTGTAGTTTGTATATGCCTAAGGTTTACTTTATGTATTTATAAGAGCTTCCATTTGAGTTGGTATAATAGCACCACACACAAAGTGTTTTACTTTTAAATTTTAACTGTCATTCTATGTAAACCATTTGAAGTTACTGTGTATGTATTTAGCTACTTTCAATGACTCCAATAGAAGGCTTTTATTTTTGTGCAACTGTTTCATTATCCTCTTCAACATAGTCAAGGTAATGATAAACAATGTCAAGCAGTTCTTCAATCATTGCTTCAGTTGAGCAATGATTTTAGAAGTAAACTTATTAACATATATATACATTTCTTGCACAATCATAGAATGTGCCAGTAAACATCAATTCATATTTAATGGGTCATATAATTGATCTTAGTAACTTAACTAAGGCAAGCAGTTTTTCTCAGACATGAATAAGCAAATATATAAAACAAATGGCTCCTTGTTTTACAGTAAAAACGCTACATATACTCTAAATGTATTCTTATAGTCAACACTTAATATCCTCTAAATGTATGAGTTAGAAATACCATCTGTCTCTTGAAATGAAGAATTCATCTCTCATAGATCTAATCATAAAGATATTTTAATCATTTATTTTCTCATTTCCCAGAAAGATCAAACATAAAATGTATAAATCAATTAATCTTCAGAGTTTCAAGTACTTAACTGACTTACTTTACTTACTTAACAGACACACAAAACAGTAATTTTATCAAAATTAATCTATGAATAAAATATAGTAAGCACAAACAAGTGTGGGTACAAAAGCAAAAATTCAAATCTGTCTTATTATTTCGAACGAAGACTCTAAACTGATGTCAACATATTCTATACATAAATAAATTGAAAAAATATTCAGGAAAAAAGCTTTTTATTTTTTATGGCAAATTATAATACATTTAAAACTTTATTATTATCTGTCATATATGCCTTAAATGTTAAATTGTGAATATGATTTTTAAATACTTGGATAAGAATATATGGAAAGATAATATTGCTATTATCTGTATATATCGATATATGTGTGTATGCTGAATTTCAAAATCTCTAATAACATCTAAGTTTAAATCTTCTATAGTTTTTCAAATTTGCATGTGCCCTACATTATAGATAACCAATACTGAATGATAAACATTGCATCAATAAGTACTTGTTCATAAGTGTTCCTAAACTAAATAAGATTAATCTACATATATACTAAACAATCCAATATTGGACTTTCATAAAAAGACAGTTTAATTAGCCTTCATTATCAAGGACATCCTTATCTGCCAGGTATTTGGATATAAGCCCAGAGGCCTGTAGAACTCAGGTGTGTAACACCAGTTGAGGAATCAAGCCATATCACCATCTGTTTCTAATTCTGCCCAGATTTTTCTGCTCCTTATGCTCAATGATCTCAAATAGTTCTGCTTGACTTATGGATCTAGGGTCATCTTGGACAAAACTGTGAAGCAGGCGATGTCTTTCCTAGTCACCATCACTTTACACCGTTAATCTCTCCACAGCTTTGGGGAAGCACTAGCACGCATTGCCCAGGCTTCCCCAGGCGTCCCCAGGCATCCCCGGGGCATCCCCCGGGCATCCCCCGGGCATCCCCCGGGCATCCCCCAGGCATGCACATGCTGTCCCAGGTCCCAACCCACAGCGAACACCTAAAGTTTTCACCCTTAACATAAGCTCCTCATCTTCAGGCTACTGTTTCACCAGCATATTTAGTTGTTAGACATGAAAATAGAACGAAATGAAGCATAAAGATAACTTGTTGGGGGCCACACTGAAGAGTCCAAAATATTTGTAAGGAACTTAGAGAGGCTGAATTCTGGGACTGACAAAAATGGGCACAGGGGAGGTAGAGCGTGCAGGCAGTGGAACATTGGAAAGAGTCACGTGGCACTTTTTCTCTAATATCTGACTGCAAAGACGTCCTAACAAAAAAATTGAAACAGCAAAAATCAAAAACTTTCCTCCTGCTAATATTGTGATAAATTGTATTTGTTATTATAACAATAAATGTCATGCCACTTAAAGGAAAGACCAGAAATTGGAAATCTTATTTATAAGAGAATTACCTATAAAAAAGATCTATGAAAGAAATATCTCTGAATCTGATTTGAGCTAAATCAAGCCTGCTTTCATGGGAAAGTCAGGAATTGTGTGGTAAATATAACCTCCAAAGAGATTTTTGACTATATAACCCAAATGATTCAGTGTTTATGGTCAACAAATAGGAGGGTAAGAGTTTGGCTCTTGAAAGACAGAGAAAAGGAAAAAAAAAATCTAACATCAACAGAGAATTTAGAGTAAAAGACATAGAACAAAATATATTTTAAAAAGTGATTAGCTTCATCACCAAATAACTGTAACTTAATACAGAATAAGTTCCCACATTTAAACAATCAAATTTTAATAGTTCTACAAAATAAGCTTCTCATGAGTTAAAATAATTTGAAGAATTAGGCACTCACCTGCAGGAATAGGTAGTTCTATAAATTGGCACTATATTGCAGAATATTATTAACCAACCTATTTCAACATTTTAAAATGTGAAAGTCATTAGTTCATAAAAAATCTAACATAGAAGTCTAGAAATTTACCAGAAAATAATCACATGTGTGAACAAAGATACATTTACAAGTGTATTACTGTAACATCCTTGGGGGAGGGAGAAACTTTATCCAAAAGTTAGAACAGCATTTTAAAATATTATTATACTTTGGGGAAATTTCAGATATATTTTAAAAAGCCAATTATAAAAAGTAATATTATATAGTTTATAGAATCTATGTTTTGTGAATTACATTAGTTCATTAGGGCTACATTAACAAAGTACCACTGAATGAGCTTCAACAAGAGAAATGTATTTTTGTTCAGCAATACTGGAGGTTAGAAGCTCAAGGTGACAGCAATGACATGTTGCTTCCTTCCAAGGAAAGCGTTCTTTCCTTGCCATATATATGGAAATCTTTTCCCTATGATATGACTTTGTTTTCCCTGTGTCTGTATCCAAATAGCCTAGTCTAATAAAGATGTCAGTTATATTAAAATAGTATTCTCCCTGATGAACTCATATGAACATAATTACCTCTTATGAACCATATTTCCCAATACATTTTTAGTATTTAGTATTAGGGCTTAAATATATGAGTTGAAAGAAGGTGCAAAATTCAGGTAATAACAGGAATATATAGTCTCTAAAATATATATATTTTTTAAGTATTGGCCATGTATATGTGAGTAAGTGTATGTGGTGTGTGTGTGTGTGTGTGTGTGTGTGTGTGTGTGTGTACACATATGCGAAGAGAAAATGACAGAATTGCAGAAGCAGGCATTTTTGCTGAATCATCATGTATGTGTTCCTGAGGAAACCTCACTCTAAAAAAAATAAATAAATAAAGCTGTAAGTATTGGTACCCATGGAAAAACTATGAGTAGTAGTAGACTGCTTAAAACCTATAAAATTTCATCAACAGAACAATAGTAAAACCCTTGTAAAATATTTGAACAATTAAATTTCTCCATATATTTGTAATGAAAGGAATTTTAATTTTAAAAACTAGAGTTTTTCTCTATCCCATCCTATGAACTGAAAATCCAGAAAGACATTTGCTTTTTCAGTTAACACAGAATTCATCTTTGTAATTTCTTCTTTATATTTTCAGCTTTTTCGAAATGCCTTAACATAATTCAAAGCATGTATTTTTGAAGCTTCTAAAGCAGTGACTAGCTATGTGTGGAAAATGTAGTTCTGAGTTATGTTCCACTCTTTAAATAGGTTCTCCCTAATTTATTTAGTAGTTTATGATAAAAGGGGATTTTGCTTCAATCCTTAAAATACAGTGACAAGAATTTTGAAGATCTGACCCAATAGGATTTCTTCATTATGCTTTAGCAAAACTGCCTCTTTAAGTTGATCATTTTTAAGTTAATTTACGTTAAAATGAGTTATAGCCTGAAATTTTGTACTTCAAGATATTAAGAGTTTCAGTGGATGCAAACTGGAGTTTTCTTCCATAAGTCCCTTCATTCAAACTCTTAGCCTTCAACTAGATGATTACTGGCAGTATCCCAAAGGAAAAAAAATGAGTCCAGGATCCTGTCTATCCATCATCTTTACTTTCTTTGCTTTTAATGCATTGTTGAATTTAGTTTGCTAAGGTTTTGTGGAGGGTATTTACATCTATACTCATCAGGGAAAAAAAGGGTCTATAATTTTCCTTTTCATTGTGTCTTTGTGAAGACTTGATTTTCATATAACTCTTATACATTCTTGTATAATTATGATATTTTATCTATCAGTTCACAAATCATTTGAGAGCAAAAGCTAAATCCCTCCATATTTACATGCGATTCAGTGACTTGACCATTGGTTATGTTAAAAATATCTTTGAAAAGGAAATTGAAGTTATCTGGAATAGATCTATTATAATATGTTGAAAACATGTCACTAACAGTGTCTACACAATCACTAAATTTCCTAGCTGTAGGAAATAAATACAAGTTATAAGAAAAATTCTCTTTTTAATTCCTCCTTCTTAGCGTCTTTCATTCACATACTGTTTGGAAAACATATGAAATGACTATCCTTAACTAGAAATCTCAATGATCCTTCTACGAAGAAAAATTTTTAATTTTCCTGAATTTAATAAGTCCCAATAATTATTTGGTTTAGCAAACATTTCCCAATAAAAGATAATACTGTGAACAAGAAACAATCAAAAAGAGGGGGAGGAGTAGAAAAAAATAAAACACTAGGGTGTTTTGCTCACATACTAACTTACCACTAGTCAAGCAGTTGACTGTACTGCTTCCATTTTCCTGTAAGCAGCTGTTTTAGCCTTTATACAGAGCTTAATACTTACTGCAAAGTCGTGCTTCATGACAAATGCTATAAGTATTTTCCAGATACTTTTGCTAAGAATTATTTGAATCTATAATCACATGTTCTGCATTGGTTTTTGCTGAAACATGAATTTTGTATAACATGAAGATACTCTTACCTATAAACAGGCCTGGAGATGTGTACAAATTAAAAATAAATCATTTGTTATATCCTGAAAGCAAAGTGCTTTACCAAATAAATGCAGCTGACTGTTTTCATTTGCAAATGTTAATTTTGCTTATCACAGTACTAAAATGTCTTTTATTATTGCCTCTAGCAAGTAACTATAATAATATAGAAGTGTGGCATTTGTAACAATTGAGGTACACAAACTAGAAACAACAATAATTACATTCAAGGAGATCAATTGCTTTGAGCTAAAGATTGACATATAGAAGATGGTGAGTATGACCATGTTAATTAAGTTGGTCAAGTGCATGGTGGAGTCGATTGCATTAATCTTAAAGGAGGTTGAAAAACTGATGAGAGAGTAATGAGCTGAGCACAATAGAACTGAAAGCTTTAGGAAGTTAGAATATGTTGACAGAATTTTCTCTTTCTTTTAAAATAATCATAGTTTTCCTGTATATAAAACAGTAATCTTAATCTTCATTTAGCTCTTACAATATTACTTGAATGCTCAGATTTCTCCCTTTTCCACTCAAGTTTTCCTAAACCTTGGAAAATTTCTAATACATTTTATACAACTAATATAAAAATCATATCTATTAAATGTATGTGAAATTAAAAATTATAATTATATGCTCAATAGGAATACATCATATCTATGTATCTATGTGAAAATTAATGAGTCAAAATTGTTACATTTTATGAAGTTTCTCCTTTGACATTTTCCAAGTTGGAAAATGATTGTCATTTTAGAAATACCAGGATGCTTATTTTAAAACTTTGCCAGAACTCACATAACATACATTTTTTGTATTACCTACACAGTTATTGTGTGATAACAAAAGAATACCATGAAGTCATAAAATACAACATTGATGTAAGCATGTCAAATGTGTGCAAATGATTAATTTCAAAGCATTGATTCAGAATCAACCAATTACTTAGTAAATAAAGAAAACGCATTCATGGAAAGAAGAAATGCATAGAAACAGAAAATATGTAAAGAAATAGAAATATTTTGCTTCTTTTATCATTTAATCTATAAAGTAGCTTATTATCAATATACTATTTTCAGAGTAATAGACTGCCAGAGCTTAGAAGATGACTCAGAAAATTTCAAGTTAGGAAATTTTAAGTATTTTTTTAAAAAAAAATCTTTCTTTAAGGAAAGAAAAAAGACGAGGGCACCTTTTTCAAGCAAACTTCAACTTGTAGAAACATTACACTCAATTCCAATGCAATCCCGCTGATCCAATTAAGAAGTGAAATTTCACAGGTGCATTATGTAGTTCACTTTGAAAGGAAAAGCAACAGACTTGATCAAAACATATCTCCCCATGGCTGCATTTTCAGACAGGACAACTTTTAGGATACTAACAGAAAATGTGAATGAGAATAGCTATTTCCCAGAATTGTTATGAGTATCTAATAATGGGTATCAGATGTTCTTTCCATTTTCTTCCTAATCTAATGCTGTTTGTAAGATTCAATAAAAGGATCAGTGATTTTGACTACACACATATTTGACTTCCTGCTACCACCTGCTTATGCTAATTTTGTGTGTGTTTTATATGTTTGAAAAGAAGTGCTAAGTATTCTCAATGGCACATTATGCAAAATATTTGAAAACTTGATATAAATATTTCATTATCCATGAAACCATTCCAATAATTACATTGTTGGTGAATAAATATACTTTCCAATAAAAAGATATTAGGAACCTATTGGCTAATTTTTTTAAGAAATATTAACTATATTATGTTTATTGAACTCTATTTGAGTACCTACTATATGCTAGTCCATATTCTGAGTAATAATATATATTAATACAGAAAGGAAGACAAAAAATTATATGCTCCCATTCATGCCGTAGTCTAGTAGTGATGAAAAAACAATAATTAAATAAATATATAAGTTAAACTGTGCATGCATGTATGGTAGAAATTGGTTCTGTGGATAAAATACAGAGCACAAAATACTGATAATATATAGAATAGGAACAATTTCCTTTTTAAATATGGTGGTTAAAAGGGGGCCTTTTTATGTATGTTATCTTGCTATTGTGTTTTTTAAAACACTAGAGGTGAAGAAGACACTGTTTGGAAAGAAGTGAAAGAGATGTTCATGCTGCTTTTCTGGGAAAACTAGCTAAAGTATAGGCAATTGCAAGAGGAAAAGCACAGGGATACTGTTCATTTCATGTATAACAAATATGTCTAGCTACAGCAAATAAAGGAAAGGTGAATAACAGGCATGAGTCCACAGAGGTAACAGATATAGATTGTGTAGGGTCTGGTAGATCATTAGGAAGATTTTACCATCCCTTTAAGTGAAATGGGAAGTGACTGCAGTAAAGTGGACAATTTCTAAAGCTCAGTCTTAGGATGGAATAGGTTGTTGGAGAACATGGAAGTAACCTGATTGACCACTTGCCACTATTCCAAGTCTGCAGATGGTAGCTTGAACAAGGTTTTTAAAATAAGCAACCTTATTTTAAACATGTGCTGAAGATAAATTCAAGGATTTTCTGTTGGATTGCAGATTTGTCAGAGAAAAGGGAATTTGTAAAGCATGACTCTAAGGCATTTGGCTTTACTATCTGCTTTTTCTGAAGTAAAGACTAGGGAAACACATTTTGAATGGAAAATAAAAGTGTACTTAAAGACATTTAAGATAATCATCCCTTAGATATCTAAATGATGTCTAAATGAAAGATTTAAATATAGAGTTGAATATGCAGATCTGGAAGTCAAAGAAGTTTCATATGTATGATGTACACATAAATTATCAAGTTGTGCTTGGTATTTAATACCCTGAGAATGGATGACATTACAAAAAGAATGAGTGCAGATAAAAGAAATGGAAGGTATAGAGGACTGAGTTAGGGAATGGTGATTTTAGAGACTGAGAAAATAAAAAGAAATCAGTGAAAACTCATAGAAGAGTTGTTCAGTGAAGAGGGCAGAAAAATCATATTTTTATGATTCTTTGATAATAAATGATAGTTATAATATTTAATTATATCACTATAGAATACTTTAAGTATTTTATTAATAAAATATAATTGAGTATATATTATGTGATTTTAATATTATAAGATATGTAATTATGCTTCTAATATGTTTATATATTATAACATACAATGTTATGCTAAACATTGTATCTAGAGGGAATATATAGGCTACTATTGAAGTTAATGCTCTTTTCACCATTTAAGAGTGTGAAAGCCCCAGTTCTTGGTCTTCACGTTACCACTGACAGCCACACTCCCTGCTACAACGAGTATGCTATTCTCTTGTACTTGTGCAAATCCTTCACTCCTTTTATCCCTTTTTTTAAACAAGACATGTTTATTTTGACTGAGGTAATGTTAGGACACTTTCATTGGGCTCGCCTCCATATGGGCCCACCACCAACTCACCCATCATCCATCATGTTGTCCATTGCATCCTTTCCTCTTTGTTCACTCCTAAAATGTAAAAAACAAGTAAGTTTAACATTTTTGTCTTAATACTGAAAAATACACAAAAATATCAGTGTGAGAAAAAGAATAGTTTCAATTGCCACAAATTTCTCTGCAGTCTTTATAGATGAAAATACCAAATTCTTTTTGCACATTCATGTTTTTTTTATATAAGCAGGGATTGGAATTTTATTAGTGTACATAAGGAAAAGGAAAAATTCTGAAAAATCTGTATGATTTTATTTTCTTCAAAAGTGAAACATTAATCTTCACACAGTTTTCTCATCTTATAGCAGTGATGTACTTGATCTTAAAAAATAGTGTTCATATATCAACAATAATATATGCGATGTGTTTTTATAAAGCAAAGTACATAATTTATAAATTTTTAATAATTTTGAGAACTATAGAATACAATAGCGAGTGAAATAGAATTTAGATCTTAAGTTCTCAAAATTGCTATTAGAAAGAATAAAAATGAAACTAAGTTAGATATCATTAGAAATGATTTGATTTTTTTTTAATCCAGCCTCAGGCAGCAGGAGTTGGATCCATAGATGAAAATCAGAGAGAAGATTTGGACTTAATATCCTAACAATTACCACTGTCCAAAGATGAAACAAGCTAAAACATATAACTATTGTTTTCCTTTTTACCTTCAAGCTACAAAATTCTTCAAATCTGATTTTTAATTGATAAAATGCAAAAATCTCTACAATTATTTTTAGAAATATAAACTGTATTGGAGAGAATTGATAGTTTAATTGAGGTGTGACAAGTTTTAAATATCTTACTGGGGAAAATGAAAATTAATTGTCATACGTTATTTTTTATTTTAGATGGAAAAATTCAGTCTTGGAAGGACTATATGACAGTCATAAGACAATAAATCATAAAGCAGAATTATATTTAGGAAACTCTATATAAAATCTGCACTATACCACTTATTCAATATCACATATTATGTTACTCCCCAAATGTCAAAAATTTTGCCTTAACATAAATCAATTATTTACATAAACATGGAGAGTCTAGACTTAAAAAAATTTAAAAAATTTGCAGTAATTTAAAATTTTAAATACAAAGGAAATATTTTAAAGATTTTTTAGTGAACTTTATTTGCTTTAAACTCTAAATACAAAACAAGAAATCTATAGTCATAGTTCACCACCAATATTTAAAATAAATAACATATTTTGCTTCATAAGACACAAACTCAAGAAACAGGAACATACAGACTGTTACCATAATAACTCAACAACAAGAAAACAACCCATTCAAAAAAAAATGTGCACAGAATATCTAAATAGACATTTCTCCAAAATAAATAGAAGAGGCCCAGAGGACTATGGTAGAAGATTAAAGGCATTTGGTGGTGGGTGTGGTATTCTGCCAAGCATATGAAAAGGGATAAGTCTATACCCCTAAAACGTATGCAACACTTTAGAACAATGTTGGCTCCATTAAAAAACAAAAGTGCTGCCACAGAAGTGATTAGCACAAGTCAGTATCATAGTCAACATCCGTGGTAACCTATAACATTTTCATCATTGTTTTCAGCTTCATCAATATAAATAGCATAATTCTCCCACATATCAAAATGTTTAGAACAAGAGTGATACTGAAAGCTTCTCAATTATCTTTGTAGTGACTAAAATAACTTCCACTATTTCTAGGTGAAGGTTGATTTAGTAATGTTGTTTATATATCCTGGACAAACATTTCACAGTTCATGGTTAGAAATTTTATATGAGTAAATTGAACATTATATTCTTGAAAGAATACATATATGGCCAAGAGATGTATGAAAAATGTTTATCATAATTTATCAAAAGGGAAATGCATATCAGAACCACAGGGATATTCTACCTCATACCTGTGAAATGATTTATACCAAAAACATCAGAAACAGTTCTTGGCAAATGTGTAGAGAAAAATGAACACTTGTGCATTATTAGTAGGAACGTAGACAGGCCCAGTCCTATCATAACATTGTGAAGATTTATCAGAATATCTAAAACAGATGTATAAATAGATTTAAAATATTGAGATACCATAATATCCAGCAATTTCACTCAATGTCTATCTGGAAAGCATAAAAACACTAATTAGAGGGACTATATGTATTCCTGTTTTCATTATAGCATCATTTACTATAACCAAGCTATGGAAACAACCTAAATCTCCAACAACAGATGAGTGGATTAAGAATGATAGCATATTAGTTTGAGGGTTCTCCATACTGCTTTCCATAGTGGTTGGACGAGTTTACATTCCCACCAGCAGTATAAGAGTGTTCCTTTCTCTCCACATCCACGCCAGCACTTGTTGTTGCCTGTTTTTTTGATGTGGGCCATTCTTACTGGTGTAAGGTGGTATCTCATTGTGGTTTTGATTTGCATTTCTCTGATTGCTAGTGATATTGAGCAATTTTTCATGTGTCTGTTGGCCATTTGTATTTCCTCTTTAGAGAAGTGTCTTTTTAGTTCTTCTCCCCACTTTTTGATTGGGCATCTTGTTTTGTTTTTGTTTAGTTGTGTGAGTTCCTTGTAGATCAGTGTTATTAATCCCTTATCACTCTTTTGGAGGGTGAAAATTTTTTTCCCATTTGGTTTGAAAATGGAATTACCATTTCACCCAGCAGTCGCACTTCTGGGAATCTACCCAAAGGAGACCTCAATGTAGGTACAAAAGGACACCTGTGCTTGGATGTTTATCGCAGCACTATTTATAATTGCAAGGTCATGGAAACAACCCAAATGCCCCAGAACAGATGAATGGATGAAAAAGATGTGGTACATATACAAATGGAGTATTACTCATCAATTTAAAATGGCAAATTTGATGAATTTATGGAAACCTGGATGTACCTAGAAGAAATCATTCTAGCAGAAACAAGCCAGATAGTAAGGGACAGAAACCAAATGGTTTCACTAATATATGGTCAACCAAATGAAACTGCACAAATGGAGAATGGGGACTAGCTGGAGCGGTGGGAAGGGGAGGTGGTGGGTGAGCCCCAGGGACTGAAATGATGTGAAATATATATAAATTAAAAAATTAAAAAAAAAAAGAATGATAGAATATATACATGATGGAACACTACTGAACTATAGAAAGAAGATGACCTCTTGTCATTTGCAGTAACATAGATAGAACCAGAGGGCGTTGTGCTAATTTATATAAGTCAGAAGGAGAAAGACAAATATCCTAAGATTTAATTTGTATATGAAATGTAAAGAAATAAAGCTTAGAATAGTCAATATCAAGCCAAAACAAATCTTTAAAACACAAGACTACCATAAACCATATCTAATTATATTTAAGAGGTAAAAATCCTAATGATTAAGAACTTGGTGGAACCGGACTGCCGGAACTCAGAAGATGTCTGCTCATTATTAACTGTTCAACACTGATAAACTGATTGCTTATATTTATGTGCCCGCTGTCTCCTCTGTGAAATGGAGACTTCATTTTGCTTATTACATGTGTGGGTTACCATAAAGACTTAGAAAATCCACACTAAATGAGAAATGAATAAATATTAACCTTGTTAATAGCACCTGCTTTTTAAAAATAGGTATTAGATTCTCTGTCCTTTCTAGTTATTCTTTTGTATTATTGTGGGATTTTTTTTGGAACAAAACTTTTTCAGAATAATATCATACATATATCTTTTCTAAATTTAAAAACCTTATCGTGTAGTCAAAGTGAGAAACTTGAAAAAAAGCATTTAAGTCAAGAAGATATTTTAATAGACTTATTTAAGATCAATTATACTTCAAATACCAATTCTTTTTTATTTCCCCATAAATGAATGATGGATTGTTAGTTGTACTGTAACATACTGGTAATACTATAAAATAATTCATTTCTCCTTATAATTCTTAGCTAATAAACATGTGAAATAATGATCAAGTCTACAATGCATGTCAATTCAATATAAAAAAATCTAAGACTTTAGTAGAAAAGGCTAGGGAGGAGAAAAGGGAACTTTATTAATCAGCTCCACTAACTACATGGAATACCAGTTTGTTAATACAATACAAGTGACACAAAAATATTGTAATAGATGATTGGCAAAACATATATATGGTTTTGTAGATATCTTTGCAGATTGGAATTATTTCTTAAATGACTTATAAACGACTCCATAGTTTCCCCCTTGATGACAGATAGCATCAGGTTACTTAAGTTCATACTTTTATAGAAATATCCAATGACATTTCCTTATATCAATTTTAGTGGTTATAAAGTCAATGAAAAGTAAAAAACAGAAAAGATATAAATCATTTTATGTTCTGCAGAACATAAATATTGAATAGATTTTTCTTCCTGGGTAGCATTTCTTAGTTCATATACTGATGCTTATTTTTAAATATATTTAACCTCTTTGGGGACTCTAATTTATTGATAATTTCTACAGAAATTAATCTATCGTGAAGTGACTTTACTAAGGCATACACCAAAATTTAAGACAATATTGTCTAAAAATCTTAAGACATAAAGATGTGTCTTAGAATAAGAAAGGTCATACAATCTGATTGAGGTGTCAAGCTCAAGATAGATGTACTGAGATGGTCATATCAAACAGGGAAATAGTACCAGCCAGGTCATTTGGATCAGTATCAACTCCTGAGGGTATAACAGATGTTGTAGGTAGATTATGCTACCAAGTAATCGGTCCTTCTTGTCTTGGTTAACCAAATCCAAGTTATTTCCAAATTTTAATGCATTTGTTACTATTTGCTTGATTGTTTCAGAATCCCTTCTTCTTCATGATCTTTCGGATTCTATCTGCTATTATTTTTTAGTATGACTTATAATCATAATCATACATTGCTGCTTTTATAAACAGATACATTTTATCACCACTGTAACTACTAGGATATTAAGGTCATACTGTAGTCATATACCAATACAAATGACAATGTATAATACATAATACCCTTAAGTGCATACATTTGTTGATTTGAGTGAAAACTTTCAATTTCAATGGCATTAAGTGTGTAGTGAATGTAATGATCTGAGAGTCTACTCTGGAGTTTCTTCATATCTCTGCAATCATTTTCACTCAACTAGTGCTCTTGGTCTTATTTTTCTTGTCCTTGTGTTTTTTTTCAAGTGCCTTCTTTAGATCACCATTATTCACTATTTTTAAAAATATTATTATTACTTTCTAACAGTTTCCCTACATTTACTCAAATTCTCTTTATTTTACCTTTGTTAAAAATTCTCCATATAGAGCGAATTGATGAGAAGAGAAAGATGGTTACATCCTAGAGGCAAACTAGGACATAGTTCTACTCATTTTGCTATGATTTATCATACTTTAATGACTAATTATACTTTAAAATAACTTGCAAAAAAAGCAAATACTTAACTTTTAAAGCACAGTGATTCATGTTTAAAAAATGCTTTCAACAGGTAAAATGAAGTACCTTAGTCCTTCTCTATAAAGTACATCAAACTTACCATATTTTCAACTTAATAACCATTTTAGAATAAGGAAACATTATTTTTACAAGTCGGTGTCAACCTCTCATTCCTTTTTTCTATCATTAGGCCTTTATAAAAATCCAAACTGCAATTTTACAAAGGAATTTAGAATTCAGTCTTCCAGTTTCAAATAGCTGAATTCATTATTTTTATAGACAATCTTTCTCAGGGAGTAGCTCCACATAGACCAAACACACAAAATTTAATTGTTTACACCACATTTAAAATGCATAAATTTAAAATAAAAACTAATCATCTGGGAAGGAAAAGCTATATCCATGTGATCAGCATGTGTATATTCCCATAGCACATCTGAAATGCTGAATAGGAAATATGTAACTGCATTATATTCTAGGTCAGCATATACTCTCCCTTCCCTCTTACTGAAGGACAGCGCCATGCCTTAGCCAATCTGCCAACACTACCAAATCAAGAAATTACTCTTAATCAATCTCTCTACCCTACTGTGTGTTTTAATTTTTTGGTATGGTATTTTAGTTAATGCATTAGTGCCTTCAATCAGATCACATATCTTTTAAGGAACTTAGAAAGAATATAAGCTTGTTAATTTTATAGTTCAACATTCAGAATAGGTTTTTAATGTTGTATTTCAAAATTATTTGAGATTAACATTAACTTTTTCCTTATCACACATAATTTTAAATATTTAATTTAAAAATACATACCTTTTTTAATTGTTGGGGCTAAGAGAGAAAAGAAAATAAAGAACAAAGTATTAATCACCGCCCTACTTCATTTAAAATTCATCACTTAAACAATCTCTTCATAGAAATTGTTAGTGTACCACTAAGAAAATGTATTTCCCTTCCATGTTTACATAATTCTTCTCCTTCTATATATTACCTATTTGAGGACAAAGAAATCTTTAAGATAAAATTTTTCTCAGTATCTAAATAGCAGAGTATAGGCCTCAAACTGTATCACTTGGGTTTCAAACTTAATTCTACAACTTATCTGTGAGGAGAATTCAAGAATATAATATCTCTATGCCTCAGATTCTCTACCTGGAATTTAATTACTATTGACTCAAGATACTTTTTATTTAGTAGGGTAAATGAATTAATAAACAAAAAACAATTAGAGTATTCCTTGTCACATTGTTAAGTTCTATAGAAGTAGCAGCAATATTGTTAACACATTGCCCAGTACAAAATAGTGTCGCATTTACTGAATGAATTGTTTGTTTGAATTGTGAAGAGATTGTGTAAGAGGGACACAGGGACACACATATTACAAAAGAAAATTGGAGGGTATAGTTCGAATTAAAACACTTCATCTAAGGTGATACTATATATGAATAAGGCTTCAAATCTATAGACTACATTACAAATGAAAATGTTCAGAAAAGTATGAATTTTGAGAGTAATTGAGATTAATGAGGAAAAACTCATAAACGAGATGTAGTTCCAGCTGAACGTCCATGGATACTCAGAGTAGATGCCAGAAAAAGAGTTGTAGAGGTGTTCTCGAAATGACAGTGTGACCTAGTTTTGAGACAGAGCAGCCTAACCGCAACAGAGCTTTTGCTGAAATGTAGATTCAATAAGGCTACATTTAACAAGCACTTATTGCATCTAAACAATGGTCCAGTCACAATTCTGGGTTGTTTGTATTACTTTTAATGAAAAATGTGAATAGAACAAAAGAATAGGCGGAAAAAGGAATTTTAAAGAAAACAATAAGATTGTAGATTTAATGCAGGGAGGGAATTTGATGATGAACCTGTAGCATAAAGTTTATCAGATGGTAATAGGCAGGAGCATTTGATGAAAGGATTGTCTAGAATCAAGAACAGCACAGAAAGAATACCTTTAACAAAACGCATATAAACACATATATGTAAGATGCATTTGTCCTAGGTTTGGCTGCTCTGTGTAGAAAAGTTCTTGAAATATAACCAGGCTAGAATATCTTTTCAAAACATACTATGGAATATCTGGGGAGGGGGGCGGGAATATACTTTAACAACACATTTATATTTACATTTCTAATTGACATTCTGTGCCATTATTTGGTTTATATTATGAAGCTGGCAAACATCTCTTTCCCCATGGTGTTGAATCTCTGAAGATTTATTTACATTGATCAGATAGTTTGAATTGGGGGGGAAAAAGTGTGGGAAGAGATCCTGTGTGAGCTCCCTCAGAATCAAAATATTTTGTTTAAAATCATATTTCAAGACTTTGATAACTGTCTATATATGGAAGCACATACTTCTCTAGAGATAGTTTCTTTCTAACTTTCCTCAAAGTCTCTATGTTGTTGACATATATTTCAGCAACAAGAGATCTCAAAAAGTAACCATGGTAAGATGGAAGAACATCATCTCCTGGATTTTCCTACCCATTGAGACATTGATTCAACAATGAACAAGTCAATGCCCTGTGTGTGAAGTCCATTGACCAGCTAAGAGGCTTTCATACTCCAAAACAAGCACAAAATTAACCCTATTAAAACCAATAGGAAAATGTATATTCTTCTCTCACCAGTATCTGGCCCTACTGCAATTTCACATTATTAGAGAATATTCTCAGATCTAAACTTTCTCTGAAGAGGAAAAGAGAAGACCAAACTATTCATCCAAAATAGCAACTTTAAGGAAGTTATTTGAGAGATTGACTTCTGTCTTATCTCCCTCAGAGCACAGAGAGTACCCATCATACTCTAGATATACTACAGTATATATTAGAAATAGTCTGTTTAAAACCTATAAATTTCATTGCTAGAATACCAGTAGAAACCCTGTAAAATATTTGAACAACTAAACTTCTCCATATATTTGTAATGAGAAGAATTTTTATTTTCCTTTGAAAGGAAAAAAATCAGAGCAGCACACTGCTGCCCCAAGGGGGTTGTGTTGTGAGAGACAGAAGACAACACATTTCAATCACATAATTTCAGGAGAAAACAAGGATGTGTCTACCATCTGACTTTTCAGGAGCTGCCAAGAAACTGGTTTCATTTTATTTTATTATTTTTTTAATTCTAAATTTATTTCTTCCCTTACATCTTTGTTCATTTTTTACAGTATTTGGGAACTCCATTCAGGTATTGTCCTCCTAGATCTCCCACCACCACATCACCCATGAATCATCCCCATAATCCCTGGTGCTCTTCTCTCCCACATCATGACCTCTCTTTCTCTCCTGCTTTGCTGCATGTTGCATGTCTCAGATCTCGGTTGAGTTTGCAAGTGTTGTTCTTTTGAACCTTTAGTTTGAGTTGCCGATATTTCACATAAAAGTGAAAACATCTGATATTGTCTCCTTTCTTCCTTTGAACTTGTTTCACTTAGCATGATCCTTTCCAGCTCATCCATGTTGCTGCAAATGACATGTATATATACATATATATAAATTTATACATATATAAGAAGTATATATATATGTTTATTTCTGAGTAATATTCCATTTTGTATATATTTCAAACTTTTTTGATCCATTTGTCTGTTTGGGGGCTTTTAGGTTGTTTTGATAAGTTATGTTTATAATATGGTGCTGCAATAAACAAGAGTGTGGGTTTTCTTTTAAATTACTATTTTTTGTGTTCTTTGGAAAGATCCTTATGAGAGGAATCACTGTCTCATACACCCAATTCATTTTTAGTAATTTGAGAACTCCCACACAGCTTTCCATAGTGACTGGACCTTTTTACATGTACTGCATTTCCCTACCCTATTGCCTGTTAATGGTCACTTATTTTGTTTGTAATAACTATCTACTGTGAGTAATACCACCGTGAATATGGAGCGCACGCACACATACACACACACACACATATAAAATATTAAGAGAACTATATGTGTGTGTATCCAATTAGAATTTTTATATTCTCCATAGAAGTACCCATATATAAGATAGGCAGATCATATGGTATTATTATTTTCAATTCCCCAAATAAGTAATTTCTATATGGCTTTCATAATGACTGCATCAATTCATATTCCCAACAGTGTATAAGGTTTCCTTTATCTTGACCACCTTTCCAACACTTGTTTCTTGCCTTTTGGATAACAATAGCTTTCATAGGTGTAACGTGATAACCTCATTTGTTGTTTTGAGTCACATTTACCTAATGATAAGAAGTGATGAGCAACAATTTGTGTCTGTTGGTTTTTTCTATACCTTTTGGAGATAAGTATTTTCAGATTCTTTAGTCATCTATCATCAAGCTATTTTTGTTGTTATTGAGTACTAGAATTCTTTATACATTTTGACCATTAACCTTTCACCTCATACATGATTTGTAAATATTTCTACCATTTAGTAAGTTGCTTTTCATTTTAACAATGGCGACTTTCATTGTGCAGATGATTTTTTTTATTGTATAAATTTTGTTTACATTTCTTTTTTCCTTGTCTTTTGGGTATTCCTCCTCCCTTTCCTTCCCCTGGTGCCCCATCGGTCACTCTATCTCTTCCACTGCCAGTTATTGGTTGATGTTGTCCATTCATTTTTGCTTTTGTAGCTTTTGATTTTAAATATCTACCCACAATAATAACTCAGATCAATGGAATAAAATTAAGAGAACAAATATAAACCCCCACATATAAGGAAGGGTTTATTATATATGGACTTACACATACATGGTGCAACTATTTATGAAATATTTCTCTAATTAGCTTTAGAGAGGAACAACAGATACCTTCACTTAGTCTTCCCCTTTGATATATTTTCTTTTTTATTTTTTCATTCAGTGATAGGATGTTTTGGTTTCTTGTGGGATAATTATTAAAATAAATTAGTGCTGTTTTTCCTTAGGTGCTTTGCCTTGGAGATACACAAGGTTCAACACAAACTCAAATAATATTCAGCTAATGCATATTAAATTTATTATAGTAGATTTAATACATCCCAAAGTTACTGACATATAATTTAAAAATTACCCAAAGAAACAAAAGTCAGTTATTTTTTCCTTATGGAGAATGTGGCATAGAAAATAACTGAGAGAATATATATTTTTATGTAGAATTATTTATTGCAGAAAGTCAGAAAAGCAATATCATAACACACTGTGGAAATAATTTCACATAGAATCAGGATGCTGGATTTTATATAACCTCAGACCCCTTAAGGGAAATTTACAATAATGAAATTCTGGCTGAATATGAATGGAAAGTGCAACAAGGCCAAAGTGTTGATGACTGTGGATTTCTAGCATACATACAAAAACAAATTCGAGCTCTTACCAGAAAGTTTGTCAGTTATTCAATTATAAGATATTTGACTAAATCATTGAGGAATTTTTTCAGAAATGCTAATCAGTAGAATTTTTAATGTGCCATTATTTTCCCAGGAGGATATGGCATTCATTTCATTTCTGGGAAAATATTTCTATATCCTTTTTGCCATCTTGCTATCAATGCTTTAGGATATCAAAAAAATTTCACTTTTTAAATTTTTTATGAAAATGTATTTGAATAATCAAGTCTAGAAGCTAGGAGGATTTCTCCATTTTCTATATATCTGCATTTTGAAGGTTGAAACACAATTTAGAACTTGGTATGATTTAGTATTTAATATAATTGTTCTTCAGTGGTTTTAGTGTGTTAATCTTGTCTTCTCATACAGAAAACACATTTTAGGCAAGATCATATATTTTCCTAATTTGAAATCAAACAGAGATTGAGACATAGAAGTATGTAGTCCACTGTTGACTCCTCAAGGCCACTTGGATAGCATCCATACAATAAAAGAGATACTTCTAAAAATGACGTTGTGACTTGAGATGTGCCAGTTCTAATGCAAGAGAAGCTTGTAGCTTTATAGTTTGACAATAAAAGAATACTAGCTTAAAGTTTTCTTTCTTTTCACCATCCCTCTCATTTTCCTGTTTTCACTTTGTTTACTTCCTTGCATTTCCTCTATGTTTACTTCCTTGCATTTTCTCTTTATAGTGTTTGTTCTTAAAACCAGTCTTATCCAATCAGAAGACTTAAAAACTGACCATGTGATTAAAAAGAAACTTTAAGTCATCAATCACTAAAATATTGAGTTTTTCAAGTGTTTCTTGTGTTTTATTAGCAACATGTTTCACTATTTTCCTTATTAATAAGAATAGTAAAAAAAAAATCAGGAAATGTAAACTTATTTAAGAGCCTGGTATGCCAATTTTCAAAATGTTTAGTTTATGTCACTTAATGTATATCACTGAATATCCCTAGAATAGGTCAAAAATAGCAATATAGCTAAATGAAAAAGACAATTAAATATTATAATATATTTTATATCAAAAGATGATGCTTATTTCATATTTCATATTTCATAACTGCATATTTCAGTTATTCTAAGTACAGAAAAAGAAAATTGTATGTTAGTGTACAAATGATAAATTATACTCAACAGAGTTGAATTAAGCTAATAAAAACATTTTATTTCTCCCACACCCCTGGGGAATAGAGAGCAGAAATTATCTTTTCTCCCCAAAACAGAAAAATAAATAAATAAATAAATATCTGCCCATAAGAAAATTCAGAAGTACCCCAATAAATTCCCAGAACTTTTCCCAACGAAGATTCCAGATTGGTGATTTACTTCTGGAAAGACAGGGGAAGGAAAGTATAGCAAAAAAACTAGACATCCAGCACTCAGAATGTTCCATGACAGGGTAATCCAGGGTACTGTTCCTGGTGATTTCTACTTCTGGGACTAGGGCTGGGAAGAGATTTCTTTCACCTCCTTGTAATAGTGTTCCAGGTCAGATGTATGACTGAAGCTCACTTTCTAAAAAGAAGGTGAAGGAAGAATTAACTAGTCCTTTGGAAAGCAGTATGTAGGCTTGCATGACTTTCAGTCAAGTTTCTCTAAAGCTGAGGGCAGCCGTGGAGCTCACTGCGGTAACCATAGAGTACTAAAGGGATACTCACTCTGTTGGACACCTCTTGTCTACCAGGCCAAACTGAGTCCATAGTGTGGCCTTTGCTGACAAGACCCAGTCCTTCACCAAGAGAATCAAGCATCATAGATCACAATCCACTGAAAGAAACATCAGAGTCTTTCAGATGGTTTGGACACTTGGTGAGGACCTCCAGCACACCTTGCCAGCAGTCTAGGCCTCTGGAGTATGGGAAAAGGGTGGGCAGATAGGGTGAGTCCTATGCCACTGGGGTCTCAGGGTCTAGATTCCAGGGGTCTCGGTTGGGGGAGTCAGCCTCTACCTCCATGTGGGCTAGGGGAGGGGGCTGGCCACCTCTGCTGGATCTTGGTGGTGAGGCTCCCTGCTTTAACCATCAATGGGGGAAGAAAGTCAAAGAGATATGGAGAGATGTGGCTGTGGCACCATGACAGAACTGCTAACACAAGAGTAGAGAGGAGTTGAATTAACCACCTGGGAACGTCTGTCTCCAGAAGGGAATGCCTCTACTGTCAATGACTAGGAATTTGTCTCTCAACCCAAGATACCAGAATTACACAGCACAGAAGCAGCACCACATTACAGACACCAGAAGATCCTGGGGAACCGCACTATGCATTTCATTTGTCCTACAAGAGGTTTCTGGCCTGCTCAATCTGATTACCTGCCTCAGTTACTCCTGGAGACCCAAGCACACATATCTGTTGTCCAGGAGGACAAGTCTGCTACCCAGGGAAAAAAGACATTGTTCTAGTAAAAGAAAAGATCAGTGGGCCAAGCATAGACCAATGATTTGCAGTGCAAGGAATTGAAATGACAGAAGGAGGGAAGGGGGAAATGGGAAATGGAAGGGGGGGCCCATACTTAAGGGGAAAAACAAACATACAAATATGACCAATATTGTATGAAAATTACAAAATTAAAAATTAAAATTTAAAAAAAGGAGAATCAGAAATATGAGGTGGGAAGCTAGGACAACTGAAGCTTCAATTAGAACTTGCTGTGGAGAGGAGGAGAGGCAGAGGTGACCACCCATACTCTTCAATAAAATTAGATCAAGTAATTAAGCCTCAGATTATTTCTCTGTCCCCACATCATGCCATGATCAATTAAAAAAGAAACAAACAAAACTAACTCCGCAGTGTTCCAATCACTGAAAAGAATACACACACACACACACACACACACACGCACACACATACACACTCATCCCTAGGAAATGAGGAATATCTGTATTTGAACATAAGAGGGAAAAGTAAAATGCAGTCCCTGTTCTTTGACTCAAGAACTTGCTAGCATTGATGAGCAAGTGGCAGTACACGTTATTTTAGCTTAAAAATATGGCAAAATCTCCTGATCTTTGAAGTTGTTAAAATGAATCTTTTTCCTTAATCTTGTCCTGGATTTACACTGCTACTGATAGTTTATGGTTATATTATCCTGACTCTTTTGCCCTTTAGTGCTAAAGGGGTATTCAGAGAAGAGTTTTATGGAACTAAGTCTTTTCATCCAAGCTATTACAGACACTAAAACGTTTTACTTCTCAGGACAAGTATATTTGGAAGCTTGTACTTCACATCCCAATTTTTGCCTACAATAATTCAGATTATGATTTCAAAATTTAAACCAATGTCTGAACTATAGCGACATTACTAGTTTGTTTAACTTAATGTTTTTAGACCCCTAGGGTACAACCACAATGAATGTGGGAAAGGTAATATACCAGAACTCAGTCATGAGATTTATGGTCAGTGATCTGAATAGAATATAGTCACTCTGTGTAAATTTGACAGACTTCTCATATCATTTTGTAAAATCTTTAATGATGTGTAATGTTTTACTAGAACCAATAAATACACCATCATGGTGGTTTTCAAATGCAGATTGCTTTAAAAAATGTGCTAAATGGCTTTTTTTTTTTCATAGACTACTTGGTGAGTTCAAAGATCACCAGTTGAATAGCCCATAAAAAGTCCATTATGTCATTTTATATGCATCTCTCTGCCAAGCACTCAAGATCATAATAAGAAATTAAATAGTTCAAAAGAAGATAAAGTTGTGAAAGTTAAGTGGTGAGACAATGCAATGCTCTACTGATAAAGAAGTTATTTCAACAGTTTATAAAGTGTTGACAACTCTTTCCAGCTTAGTTTAAGCACAGTTTTGTCCAAATGCCAAAGCATTACATTGTGTATTTCAGTCAGGCATATTCTGTATCTGTGATTCTAAGGTACTTCACTCCTCTCTTGTAAATCCTCTTCTGTTGTAAGCATTCAGAACTTTGACAATAGTAGCCACTCATTGTCAGAGTACTACAATAAATAAGACAAATGCACCCTCCCCTATGCTGTAGGAAGTGTCTTCTGGACCTGGGGAAAAATAAAAGCAACCCCTTCCAGATCACCTTTATTTTTCTTCAACCATGGGAAATCTCTGAAAGAGAACAGGGATACTGCATCAAATTTTGAGGTGTACCTTTTCTTTCTTCCTCATCCCCACATATCATTTTAGTACTCCCAGAAGGTAAGAAAAACTCCACTAACACAAAATTACTGATTTCCGAGTCACCAGTTTCATTCTCACTATAAATCATCAGTCATCATTCCATCTCAGAATCCTGAATTGTTTCCCATCCTAAGTTGGTCAATATTATTCTCAAGCTGTAGATTATACACATATTCCCTGTGAAACTCCAAAAAAAAAAATATATAGACATTGAGACTCCTGCCCATAAGTGGCCACATCATAGTTCTGCATGTTTTTTTGTACACACACAAGAGAAAAAACTTGACTATGAAATCAGTGATGTCTTTAGAAATACTTAACCACCAACTCTCCAGGATCAAGAAAGAGAGAGGGAAAGAGAAAAATTAGAAATTTATAAATTCTCATCATAACCAACAGCAACCTATCAATGTTTTGTTGCTACCAACCAAATCAGTTTTCATAGCCAGCACTTAGCAAGCCTGACTTTAACCAATGGCAATTTCCACAAAATAAGCACTTTATTAGTGAGTGACACCATGTCAAGAGAGCAGCAGAGTTGCTCAGAAAAGCTTGGTTCCTAGAATCAGAAGTGAAGAAATATTATATAGGACAGAAAAAACATGTGGGAACATGAAGGAATGTGGAGAGTCTTTTCTCAAGGCCATGGTTGTACTGAACCGTGCACTTGAAATGATGGATTGCAAAATTACTGATACATTTCTGGAATAGGCACATAGGCCACCTAAGGTGAGTCAGTTGTAAAACTATGACAATATCTCTGGAGTTGCTCTCTTCTATTAATTAATATCATCAATTGAAACAACACGACTATATTTCAGGCACTGCTACTATTTTCATCATCAGAAGAAAGAAAAACAAATTGTTAAGCATCAGGAAATCCATCACCATGGCCCTGAGGAATATAGTACCATGGCTTCTGAGACAGAGGCCATATTCCTAGTTCTGGTCTGAGCACAGTGTCACTGAAGATAATGTTGGAAAAAGATGCCATCAGTTTTTGTTAGCCAGTATGGGTTGTACACCACTGTAGCTTCTATTAAATTCTTGTACTCATGTGATATTATTTACTGCTAGAATGTGTACTTTACTTATTCCTTTTCTCTGGGATACAGAGCTTTCCATTTTCCCAGCTCATTTGCTATCAGGGATACTAATAATCCTTCTGGGACACAATTGTTCCAGTTTCAATTCTAGACATAAGGGGTGAATCTTTTGATTACAGCACTTGCACATTTTATAGCAAATACTTGGTTAAATGTCTGTTTTTGATCCTAAACCAAAGCATCAGTGACTACATCTATTTTTCTACCACCCGGTCTGCTCCCAGCAACAATTTCTATTTATCTTAGTATCCTCACAATATAATAAAATGGAGACACTAGGTGTTTGAAAAACTCACAATTCACCATAGTGAATTAATGCTAATTTAGCACTTTCAATATTAACCTAGTCTTAATTTAATATTGAGATATTTGAGATATTCCACAGAGGAGTTGGGGTTGAGAAGCAATAATAGATTTTAAAGATATAGCTAAAATATAGAATTAAAAGAAAAGTAGTGCCTTGTTTAAAGAAGTCACTGATGAATTTTTCGAGGTTGGTTTTATAAGCAGAATGATTAAAATTTATTTCTATTAATCACATTTATAATTATACTAGTCAAGAATAATGAGAGTATTAAATTTCAAGCTTTGACTCACAAACCTGATATCAAAGAGAAGGTATTAGTCTTCTGTTATTTTCTTCAAAGCTATAGGAACTATTCAATACTGAAATCAGACTATAAGACTAAACAGACTATAAAAAAATTAATACTGAATATGCTTTTATAGTAAAAACACTATATTCATTTTTTATTTTTATTACATGCTAACTCATATAATTACAGTTTCCTACAAAGTATGATATTCTAAATGTTTTCACCTTTATATTCAGATTTTAGAAGAGAGAAGTAACCAAAAGAATACTTCTCTGATATTATGTATACATCTGGGAATAACCTCATAAAGCAATTATGAATATTAGGGTCATCCTGGTCATTTACAATTGGAAATTTGAAGAACTGAGAAATGAGGTATGTTTTAAATGTATCATCACTTTTCAAACAGAAAGTTAAAGATAAGCAGGGAAAAATTAGATGGTAATTGGATAATGTAACACATTTTATTTTACATTAATGTCTCATGCCTGTGCTTGTATGGTTTATGATGTGGTCTGTAAAGTGAGCGATATAGAGAGAGAAACTTAAATTTCACTCAAGTTCTTCATTGATAAATAAGATTCAAAGAGAAAATACTATATCTAGGTTGATGCACCAAGTTTATGGCCTAGAATAGCATAAAATCAATGTGTCCTTGAACCAATCTTATTTTCTATTGCCTCATATGGTCTTCCTGATTGTATTGGTGTAAATTGAGATTTTTTTTAAATTGCTGTCTTTCATTGATTATTATAGTAACTTGGTCAAGTGAGTTTCCTTCCAACCCTTCTTTGTCTACATCTACAAACTGAGTGACTATGCCTTCCACCTATCATGGTTTCTTATTTTTATGATTCCCTACTTATCAATTACCAAAACCAAGAAATAGTTTTAAATTAAGTTTTCTGGAAGGATATAAGGTACAGAAATGAAACATTGCCATTATTTTTTCCAGCTCCTTAGGCATTGCAAATCCTGAAATGTGGATGATTTAAAACTTTCCAAAAGTCAAACACTAATAGCATGTTGTGGCAGGCTGGATAATCTGTAACAAGGTCATTTTCTTGTCCTCAGGGGCACATAAATTGAATAGAATTCAAATTTTCTTTCAATTTAGTTCTGACTATGTACCAAAAGATTGTGACCAGAAAGTATATGGTTAATGTGTGCCTGACCATAAAAGTTCCCAATATGATCATTTGTGCCTTTAGACTCATCTGTAAGTCTGAAATTATATAAGCAGGATGGACCAGGGTTAAAAAAAAAATGAAAAATAACCACCATGAAAAACATGAAAAAAGCAACCAGGGACTTCCTGTTTTGGCCTTTATTTAAGTAAAAATTAACAACTGTGATTACTGTTAAAGCAGTGACCAATAGAGATGTTATATAGAACTGTAAATTAAAATTCTTAAAATTCCGTACTCCTGGTATCTCAAGTCCTCTGTCTTTAATAAGTACAAAAAATAGTTCATGTAAAAAGGAAGGTTATAAATGAAATCTGTTTCTATACATCAGTAGTTATGTGCAATTCTAAATTACTAGTGCTCAAAAATCTTATCAATTTACCATTTTAATTAAGTTCTTTTTGAAGTTGTCAAAAGATTTAGCATATTCAATTTTTACAATTTTTTTTTCTTTTAGGAAATTTATAATTTCCATTTTGCTTAAAAATTGTCAATATGTCCTGAGAGATTATAAATCTCCAAAGTTAGTCTTAAAGGAACTCATTTCTTAGTTTCAAATAAATTAAAATATGAACACTTTTAAGATGCTAAAAAAAATTTGTCCTATATCATATTCCCATCTAGAAAATATTAGCATATGTTGTTGTGAGAAATTTCTGTTTTTATATATTGAATTTGCTCTTAAAATGACACATAGTGAGAGTATAAACATTCTAACAAGCCAATATATAAATATATATTACATTTCTACTTACTTTAGTAATAAGAACAATTATATCCAGAAACAAAAATGAAAATAAAATCTCATGTAATAAACCAATCCAAAGTCAAAGATATTAAACCTAATAAAAATTTGTGAAGCATATGGTATATAGATTGAATAATCAATTGTACTGGAAAACATTATTTTCTATATTAAAATATTAGTACCATAAGCTATATAACCCACGAAAGTAATTAGGGCAATATAGCAACAAGCAATTCCAAGAAAACCTTATATAGCTGTACATTTTTTAAATCTCTATATTTGTTTTAATTTGTATAGAAAAAGAAATTTTTTTGGATTTCACAATTGGCAGTGGCAAGTGCTTGGTATACACTCTTCCCAATTAAGCATATTATCACCAAAAAAAAGCACTGTAAGAAATGAATAATTTCATTTTCTCTCAAGAATATATCTCAGTAAGAAACCCTGAATCCATGGTATTTGAACATGAGTCATTCTCATCCCCTTCCCCAGATAAATGTCAGAATTCTGTCATAGAATTGAAACTCCCTTTCCCTCATCTCCAAGTTTAAAGCTACATTACACTATAGATGGACAGATCCAATCCTACTCAGTTCCATCGAACAAAAGTTAGTTTCAGAAAAGTGCCTAAAAAAAGGTCAAGACTTCCTTCTTCCACCTTGTTCCCACCGTAGGACAGGCAAACTAACCCCATCTGAGATAAGCTGCCCATGTGTTAACAAATAGAAAATAACAATAAAAACATGGAAATTTTTAGAAAGAAAAACTTGAAAATTCTGGTTATTGCACTAACATGCACAATAATCAAAAAGTTATTGTGAACAAAACGAAAAATTCACTAGAAATATTCCACTAAAGATATTCCACTTGGAGAAGAAAAGAATTTATGAATTTGAATATAGATTGTTAATGATTATGCATTAGAGAATGAAGAGAAAGAAATAAAGGAAAATTAACTTCAGAGAATTTTGGGAAACCACCATCATATTTGTAATAGGTGTGTTATAGGGTAGCAAATAGAAAAAGGAGCCTAAGAAATATTTAAAGTAAAGATAGCCAAATTATTTGCAAATTTAATGAAGATTAATTTATAGAAACAGAGGTTCGATGGACTCCAAGCAGAATAAGTGCAAAGAAATATATGCCCAGATATTCCATAGTAAAAATATTAATAAACAAGACAAACAGAAATTTTGAAAGTAAATTATCACTTACAATGGAGCCCCACATAACAGGTAACTAACAGGTAACTTTCAGGTAACTAACAGGACTAACAGGTAACTTTCATCAGAAATGATAAAATCCAGAAGTTAGTGAGTGAAATAACCAAAGTTTCCACCATCAAAAAAAAAAACCCAAAAAACAAAAAACAAACATAAGCTGCCAAAACCTTAATGCTATATCCAGGAAAAGTATGCTTCAAAAATGAAGGCAACATAAAAACATTTCCAAAAGCAAATAATGAGAAATTCATTTCTAGCTGGCCTACCTTCAAGAAAAACAGAGGAAGTGCTTTAGGCAGAAAGCATGTAAATAAATCTACATAGAACTCAAACCTAGAAAAAAATGTACATGACAGTAAAAGTAATTATGTAATTATAGAAACTTATAGACATATTACTTCACTTAACTTATTTTAAAAGCAGTTGTGTAAATAAACATACTTGAATATATGTGCAATACAGTTATATAGTTATTTACACAAATGCTTTTTTATACACATACCTATCATTGTTAAGGATAAAACATATAGAAATGCAATATATTTAGCACTAACAGATTAAAGGAGGTGGGTGAACGTAAAGCTGTTTTGGAGTAAGGAAATCAAACCATATGGTAACTAAATCCTCAGGAAGAAATAAGGAGATACAGAAATAAAAGATAATAAGGTCAATATAAATGTTGCAAATACATATATATATGTATATTCTGTAATAAAGTTATAGAAAATTAAAAACAAACAAAAATCAATAAATGAAAAGTTATGACACTAAGTTATTTTTAAAACTACATTTTTTCTGCAAATTGATGGCATTAATTTATTTTATTAATTCATAGAGTATATACATGAAATATAATGTGGCAAGCATTTCTTAGTTTTTCAGTGCATTAACTATTTGTACACATTTGTGGTCTAGTAACTAGGGAAATATGAAGACCATTTTCAGAGTATTAGTACTCATCCTTCTTTGTTCCCATAGAAAAGTGAAATTGTGGGTAATTATTATCAATTCTAATTCTTTATATGTATATGACAAAGCAAGTATCTCAAATGACAAATGCACTGGTATTCCTTATAAATCATAGAATCATAGACTTTCATTCAGTGATATATTTTTATGATGTTTCCTAAATCCATTTAACCAGTAGTTTTCTCTATTCCAAAACGTTGCTGTGTATTTAATTTCCTACACACTGGTCTGTTCATATTTCTCCCTCTATAAAATGAAGATACATTATAAATTCCTTTTTGTTTTTTCCTCACCCTAAATAAGGGAATTTGAACATTATTACCAATAAATACAGGGAAATATATATATATAGTTAACTACTTTAATAGCTAAGAATTACATTGACTAATATAACACCTTACTTTACATGTTTAAGTGATATCTATATTTATCTATCTATATATATATTTACAATTTGGAAAACTGCACAATATTTCAGCACACACTATTTGAGAAAGTAAACTGGTTTAAAGCAGAGTTGATTCATTCCAAACAGGGAACATATTGAACTCCTTATTAATAAATAAGAGGAGGGGAGTAGGGAATTAAATAAAAATAAATGCATTTTAAATAGAGTATGTCAAATTTTATAACTATATCCAGGTATTTGTTCTCTTCTCTGTAATATCTCACCCCCTTGCAATGCAATGCAATCTTCAGTGTGCCTTGTGTGAGGGAATCTTTTCTGTGCAAGAGATGTAATAATTTGTCACAAGACTTGATTTCACCAGTAAAATACAGATGAGATGAAATTTTTTAGAGGTTACTAGTCTGCAGAATTTCATTTCATGAATATCTAACCCCACTTTTTGTTCTGGACTAAGGGTTGAAGAAAAGATGTGAAATAAAGATACAGAAAACATGTATCTGCCAATTGTTGTAAGCTTTGAGTTTTGTTTTTTCTTAGCTGTTGTTTTTGATCTTGTCGCCATCAATAGAAAGACCGAATTACCTGTTTTTAAAAGTGTCTTAAAAACGTGAGAAATAACATTGGAGTTTTTCATAAATGAAGACAAAGCCTCCCTACCATCTGTATTATATCTGTCCCCTGTGATTACTGATATCAACATCTTACTAAGATTTAGTAATTCCTAAGAAAAAACACATTTTAATGATACCAGGTTCTAAAAACCTTAAATAAAAGTTGCAACAGAGATTTATGGTCACATGTTTAAACAACAGTGGAAGCAAGACTATTAACCATCTGAGCTTTCTATAGGGAAAACTTTACAGCAAAAATAAGACTTTTCTGAAAAGCCAGAGGAATACATGAAGAAATAATATGTGCAAAAAGAACTTGAAATAAGAACACCAGTCAAAGTCTGAAATATGTGAAATCAACTAGCAATATACTGAAGTTTGCTTTATATGCCAAGTAGGCAAACAAGAGGAATTGAAATACTTAGCATCACGGTTTATTTATACGACAAGTGAGTCCTACATCAAAGCCATCAACATATGTATTCAATAAATCTCTAAAACTATTACATAGAAGATACTTGTTAGCTACCAGTTTAGTGTCAAATTCTTTGCAAAATAACTCACAATAAATAATTGACAGTTATTTGTCCCATGATATTTCTAATATTTGTAATAAACAGCTACAAAGACTATTAACCCTAAGAGAAATAAGAAAAATCAGAACACAATGAGAAAAAAAATGGTCTGAGAATTTAACTAAGTGAATAAAATTAACATATTGCAGAGAAAAAAATAGGTCTATTTTTAGATTTTGGAGTTTTTTTCACTGAAATAACAGATTACCAGACACTCAGTATCTTAAAACAATATAAATGTATTGTGTAATTGTACCATAAGTTATAAGTTTAATAGATGTCTCACTAAAAGCTAAAGTGAGTGTTTTGGTAGGTGTGTGTGCTCCCTTCTCTGGAAACAGTTTATTTCCTGCTGATTGAAGTAGCAGAACTAAGATCTTTGGTTATAAGACTGAGGGCCATCCCCAACTTCAAAAGGTCACCTGCACTCCTTGACTTATGGCACCTTTCTGTACACAGCAAGAACAAGCATTTTCTCTATCAGTCTTTCTCCTTCAGTCTCTTTTCTAACCCAGTTTGAGAAAATGTCTGTTTTTTTCAAGAAAATATATGATTGATTGAGATTTGAAGGTAATCTGAGATAACCTTATCAGCCTAAAGTTTATAACTAATTTCATTTTGCCATATATATAAAGGAACCTATTCACAAATTCAAATAAGTAGGTTGTAGATATCTTTGGGAAGACATTCTGCCACCATGGCTAAACAGTCAACCTGTGTTTATAAATAAACCATTGAGAAAGGAAATGAATATAATTAACACCACCTTAGGAATAAGAATTGACATTTACCTTTATCACAGGGAGTCAAAAATGCCTACATAGCATCCTGATGGCTCGAAGGGTAAAAACTTCCAAGATATCTTTGAAAAAGACTGATGGGTCCACTCTACTTATATTCTATTTTCTTTTCAACTGGCTCTACTATATGAGATTTAACATTCAAAAACTCAATTTTCAAATGATCATATTCTCAATTCTGAATTTGTATTATCTTCTATCCTAGTATATCTATTTCTTTTCTGCATCACCTATAATAAAAATATTTGAAGTAATTGTTAGTAATACCAATTTCTAAAACTTCACATGCACACTGAATAAATTTTGAAGGAGGATATCCTAATAAATTCTATTTTAAAGAAGTTCTCAAAGTGATTCTTATATGCAACATGTAGATGTTGATACTATAATAGAGCTGCTTCTAGAAAGCAGATTTTTAGCAAAGCACATGTTAGGTAAAATAGATAAGGAGAGAGGAAATGCTACAAATATACATTTACAGTTATGTACACTAACTAGCTTTTGATAGTTTAATCTACAGAAATGTCAAGACTGTCAAAAAGCTAAAGGTCTAACAAAGAAATTCAACTATTTCTGCTTGCCTTATACCTATCACTTAATCATTTATTTTAGGAAATTAAGACCGACCTAGTATACAGTACAAATAATCAATACTATTAAAATATTATTAATAAATTCAAAGTTATTAATAATTCTGTCATTTGAATATGTATTTATTTCAGTTTCATTTTGACCAATTGGTGAATCTATATTTAAATATCTAGTGGGAATGCAAAACTTCATTTTCTATTAGTCATATTTGAAGTTCTTAATCCCAAGTAAATAAAGAACTTATGGTGTCTGTGGAAGGAACAATTATTTCCATATACATTATTTTAAATTAGATCAGGATTGTTCTTTCATATGCCATACCTTTACATAGTGAAGTGATCATGCAAAAAAAGCTATCTTCAAATAGTTTTTTTTTTGTCTCCACTGAGCTTGTAAATAATTAATGATTAAAACTAAAATTCCACTTTGGAAACAGCAACTATATTTCACAACTATCAGACTTCAGAGGATTTTACTTTTCAAATGTAAACAATACATCAAATATGAGAAATTATTAGTTTTGCAGAAGCAACATGAACTAAATTTAGCTCATGACAATTAACTTTCTCATCTTTGTTCCACCATCCATACAAAAGGAACAGTTCACAGAATTAAAAAGCAGTTGCAAATTTCCAATATCATTTTTTATGCTAATAGGAAAAAAATCTTATTAATTCAGTCTTGCTGTAGAACCATCACAGAGATATTCTAAACAGGGTGTTAATGAACAAATGCCTAGCATTGTAAAGAGTGTCAGTGTGATCTCTATATGCATTTACAGCAGACACAGGAAACTGTGAAGAAGGTTAGAATCTTGGGCCTGTAGTTGCCCTGTGAGTCATTCCTGCATCATTCTCTGTATCATGGAGCCACAGTAAATGATAGCTAGTAGAATTCATGAGGGTTTGTAAAAGGAATGCACAAATAATTACATGGCAAAATTAGATCAGAAATGATATGAAATAAAGAATTGAACATTATACCCAGAACAAATAGAAAATATTAAAATTATAGGTTTCTAGAAATAAGAAATGAGAAAATACTCTGACAAATAGCATTTTTAAACTTTGGAAATTGTTTTTTGTTTCGTTTCTTCTGAGGGGGGAAAGTGTTTAAATTTGTAAAAATATGATGACTAAGAAAGACCCACTTTATTCTGAAGTAAAATAATTATATTACTTGTTCATTAAATAAAGAAAATATTACAAAAATTACTGAGCAATGAAATTATGTTAACTAAAATTCCAATTCATAAGATACTGAAAACTTCATAAACTTGATACCCTCTATGTTGGAAATAACATGATTTATATATCAGAAAACATGAAATATAAAAAGTTGGATTTCATGTGAAGACCAGAAATTCTGATTGGGACTGAAATAGAGACCAAATATCCTCCACAGCCCTAGGGAAATAAAAAGTGGTTTCTGGAACAAAGCTCTCCAGCGGCTTCAAGACTATAGAGGCAGATCAAGTGATTTAAGTTTTTCATGACCAAAAAAGTGAAAAGACCCCTTCAGTTTGATGTACATAGATTTGGGTCTTATCAGTGAGCTTATTTAACAGGCATATCTCTTTGCTCCTATATACACACATAAGTCACATGGTCAGGTAACTAAAAGGCATGCTTTAAGGTCGTCTGTAAAATACATAGAGGTCTCAGAAAACTCATATTTTATTATTTGTCCCATTTCTCATAAGGCTTATGGCCATGAAGAGATCACTAACTACTCAATTTTAATTTCCTACATATAAATGCAAATGGCACTCTTCTGTGAAAAACTCAGCGTAACAGGCATTTTTGTTGTACCATACAGATCCTTCAGATCCAATGTATAGCTTGTCTGTATCAATTCCTCTAGCATTAGTGTTTTTTTTTTTGTTTGTTTGTTTGTTTTACCTTCAATACTTTATAGTCACAATTCTCTGGAGAACTGACCTTGGTCTCTAAGAGTCTAAAGAGAGCTAGAGTTGCCGGAAGGCACAGCCCATCATTCTGTATGCAATTTTGAGATAAACACTGGTGTGAATAACAATATTAAAGACCAACTTACTGGCCTTTGGTTAAGACAGCCTCCAGGACATAATTTAAAAATAAGCATTTCCCCCATGTATCAGATTGAAGCTATACTCTGTCAATACTTTCTTGAAATTGCTTCCATGTCATCTTCCTTGACTTCACTATCTTTGTCCTGTTCCCTCCACTGCTTCACTGAATTTGTCTAGAAGCTCTTCCCTAGTAAATCTTTCACACAAAATCTTTGCCTAGGGATCTGCTTTGGAGAATCCCAACCTAAGCAACTATGATACAAGTTTTAAATAACTACATTTAATATTACAAGATTTTCCCCAATTCTCGGATCCAGAAGTACTATTTATTCAAGCTAAAAATTAAAATGTATAATAATTAACACATTCAACTGAAAAACCTACATTTTATGTGGGAAATTTGCGATGCTAAAATATAAGGGAATGAATGAAGGTGGCAAATGTTTAAAATGACCAATTTTAAAAGCATATGTTTGATGTAAAGAGATTGATTTGATTGATTTAATTATTTGGAATTATAGTATGTTAAATATAAAAAAAATATAGAACCAAACTGTTTTAAGAATAAATTATAAAGATAAATCTGGAACTATTTTTCAAAATGTAAAGATGCTGACCAACAGGGAAAGTTAATAAGTATCCTAAGTGAGAACTTATTTAATAGCCCAGGCAAAAGAAAATGAATATCTAAACAACCACAGTACCAAGTACACATACAGACTGACTTCTCTACTGCTATTCCTGAAAAAACAGAATGTTTAATCTATTTTGTGATTTTTAATTAAATGACAATATCTGCTTGGTTATAGAAAATAAGAAAAAGGAGACATTCAAGGAGATTCCATGATCATTTAGATTGATGAATTAAAAATGCTAATTATGGAGTACATTTGGGAAAGAGATGAGTTTGATAAGACAGTTTGTCTCAGATAGGTTTTTTACCCCACAGTGAGGTTTCTCAGCTGTTGCTGAGAAGGTAAAATTGAAATTAAGAAAAAAGAAGCTAAGGGGTTATAGGAGACCTCACAGATTTATAAAAGAAAATATAATCAAGGATAATGATAGTAGAAAGATGAGAAAAGAACCATGAAAAAGTAAAAGTTTTACAGATGGGAAAAGAGTTATCCCAGAGGTGTAGAATACTTAGAAAAGAGTTATCTTACAAACACACTGAAGTAAATTTAGGAAAGTCTCAGGATCTGGAAATTGAAACATTAATCATCTTAAAAACACACACACATATTTTAAAAATCAAACCCCATAAATGTTGCAAGTATAATAAAAAGGCACAAAACTGGTGATGATGTTAGAATCATCATTCAAAAAGTTTTTGAAACTTGAGAGAAATGAGGCTCAGTCATTTGCTTTTGTTTTGTTTTTCTTTCCAGAATAAAGAACTTTCATATATAATGAGTCAACAGAGAGGGAGATATCAGTGCTAAAAGAGGGAGGATGGAGAAAATAATATCCTAGTATACATGGTTTGTGAAAAGATAGACATAGCTGTTTCTGAAGCAAAAGAGAAGGGGTAGGGCTATGGAAATTTAAAGGGGAAGAAGATGTTAAGAATTAATGTTTGTTTTTTCAAAAGACTTGAGGAAAAGTCAAAACAAGCTAAGTAGCAAACTGAAGTGCACAACTTTGAGCAGGAGGGAAAAGTAGAGGGAAGGAAGGGGAGGGTGGGGGGGTAAACCCCTGGAATTACAATGCTGTGAAATTTATATATAAATAAATTAAAAATTTAAAATAAAAAAAGAGCTAATGTTTGATAAGTAAATCTTTGCCATACTTGTAGACAACTCTCTTATTTAGTTATTTCAGTTCAAAATAATTAAGAAGATAAGTAAACTTATTGAGGTATCACTTTGTCAAATTCATCCTTTAAAAATGTAGATTAATTAAAAACTACACAAGTGAAATATTGGTAAATTATCACACCAACAGAACTAGAAATTACCATCTGGCCTAATTTTCCAAATATGAGTACATACAATTTAAGGAAATGGTTAACTATTTCAGAGAATATGAAAGAAATATTTCACTTAGATCTTTCTTTCTTGATTGTTTTTCTTCCTTACATTTCAGTGAAAGCGTATAATGCAATGTAAGTAAATTCAGTTAGTGTACTCTTACTCAAAGAATATTAATTAACGTAGAGGTGTGAAGTAGAATGTAATGACAATTTTTGACTATAGATTTACAGCTTTATGAGTTTTAGTTAGAGCCTTCTCTGATTTCTTCTTATAAGTCATAAAATAATCTAATGGAAATATAAAGACACAGCAAAATGTGTCCATTTGAAGATTATGAAAAACTTCAATATTTCAGCTAAATACAATCATATTTTTAATAATAAACATAAAATATTATCACTTGGTAATTACTTGTAATGCAAATTTTACTTTAAAGAAAATATTATTAATTAACTATCAACACCTCTGAGAAAACATGGGGAAAAATCATATAGAACCATAAGTCCTCCAAATTATAGTAAGTGTGTATACATATAATATTTACAAGTTTGCACATTAAGGACCTCAAATGTTTACATTAATAGGATTTGGTTGCTTGTAGGTAAATTTTGTTGTTTTGAAAAAGGGAAAAGAAATTAGAACTTTAAAAAAAAACTAAGAAATCATTGAGTTTACAGAAGATAGGTCACACTCAAGAGATTTATTGGGGACCACATTCACTCCTTTCCCATTGTCCACAGGATCCATAGAAAGCTTTACTCTGAACATGAAAAATAATATAGACAATACCTCTAAATATGTTGACTCTCATCCTACAAGTTTCTTTTGTTTTAATTTGACTTGGGTTTGTGCATCCCTTTCTATAAATCCTGCACTGCCTGGTTTAGATATGATTTTAAAAATTTTGAAGAAATAAAGGAGGTAGTGACCATAAGTGTACATTATCTCTTATACTTTTTCCCAGTAAAAGATAGCAATGTGGGTTGTCTTGACCCTCAATCTCTGTACAAATACTAGATTTTTGAAGCTCAAAGAAACTTAGAGCTTCTTAATCTACTGCAGCTAAACAAATTAAGACAGGAAATGCTTTGAGGGAAATGAATCAGACAAAAGATCACTCCAAGCTATGCTCATGGACAACACATTATATCAACAAATATTATAAATTATAACTGACTTTACAAAGGAGAGAAAACCTAACCTTGAGTGAAAGCATAGGTATAACCATAAATTTAAAAATTATTTATTCTCAGGGACAATGCCTTCTAAACCTTACCACATGACATTTATCCCTTTAACTGCTCCCTTCAATCTGATGGACTTCCAAAGAGACCAAATTTATGTAGTTTTATATAGCAAGGTCTTTAATAAATAATCTTAAGAACAAAGTAGTGCATAAATTGTATAAAAAATGTCAGCACTGAAGAGTGATCAGTGCTCAGGAGGATGGAATAATAAAGGGCACGTGGCCAAGTTTTGATGTAACCTCCCTGCAACTACCACTTTCATCTTTCATCCTTCACATATCTTTACATATCAAATTAAGCCTATTGAAGTAGCATATGAAATAACAATGATCTCAATGATTATTGTTCATAATAAGCAAGACTTTGTAAAGCAAATCACTTGACTATCTTATTCTTAAAATTTACTCAGTCCTTCCACAGTGACTGTAGAGTGCTGATTAAAAAACAATTCAAAAGACAATGACTACTTTGACATACAAATAAAGGGAAAGTTTCCTATAGGCATCTTCCATGGCTTCTGTAATTTAAGACTATGTATCCTATGTATTAAACCCATTTTAGTTGTTTAAATTAAAGGCATCACCTCTCTTTCACTCTCACCCCACTAAGTCCTCAGAAGGAATGAGAAGAGAATTAATAATCCATAGGACAGATAGAATTGGTGAGGGGCTAGATCAAAATCCAGTGCACACATATGAGTGGAGCACAAGAGAAGGAACGGTGAGAAAGACAATGTATAAAGGACTGGAGAAATGATCACGGATGTCACCTGTCACAGAGTCACTCTTAAGACCACACAACAAGTGGACAAGCCAAAATCTAAGGACTGATATGCAACCCAAGAGAGCAAGATGGCCCTCCCCATTCCATGGGAGAGTAAGGTAACAGAGATAGTGCCTCAGCCCCACACAACACTACAATCTGAAGGAGAGGAAATGACCTGCAAAGCCTTTCAGCAGATGCTTTTCACAATGAGTATCTTCTATAATGAATGGAATTGATTAAAGACAGTCAACAATGAGAAGACACTAATAGATTCTGAATGAGAA